>CAJUYH010003037.1:0-35377 GCA_910591685.1 Galerucella tenella
AAAGTAAATATTGCATTATATAGTTATTTATGCAACCAGAACAGCCATATTTAAATTTTTAGGAGTTCTTAGATATTGGCCTGCTATTGCCCATGAAGGAATAACTGTTGAACAAACTGTAGATCTACAAGGACAAGAATGTGACAGCTTAACGAATGTTGAAGGTTTGGGTTGCATATTGGCCACAACAACATGTACCGTCGTCTTGATACATCCTGAAATTTCTAACGGTAGACATTTATTAAACTGTAAACCTCTTAAAGCCCCAAGTGGTTGGTTAGGAGGAATTAGCAAGAGAATGTCTTCGTTAATATTTGGACCTATTTCTAGTGAGCAATCAAATGAAGCTGTGAGTAATATTCCAAGATCATATAAAATATCAATAGAAAATTACTGATTGTCTAAAATTATATATCTCTGTTTTAGCGACTTGTAAGAGTATTAAGCATTCCAAACAAAGACAACTCTTGGACTGTATATGTTCTTGCTGGTCATTCTCTTCAGAAATGGATTTTAACCAATCAAGATAATAACCAATTAGTGTTTATGTCTGATTTAAACAGAACAGTAAGAGAAAAATTTCAGACAACTTTGAGAGAGAAATTTCGAGAAACACCATGGGATCAATCTGAAATTGACACTTGGTTAATGGACAGCCAGAATATTGACACATGGTTATTGGACATTCAAGCAGATAAAGACAACATTATCATTTTAGCTGCTGCTGTCAACATGCAAATGTCACCAAGGGTAAGAAGATTTGAAATTTTAAACAAAAAATTAAATTGAACCAATAATGTGAATATGTTTTATTTATTCTTTCATTAATTAAACTCCTATTCATTTTAGGTACACTATGCTATGATATCATTTTCTACAGGTGATGGCACTCCCGAAATTAAAGATTTCGTACTCTTAATGATATCAGGGTTATATAGAGATGATAATCCATTAGAATCATTATCTTATAGATTTTTAATATGTGGTACAAGTGCTTACTTATATAACAGTAAGACTATTACAGTAATACGACCTCAAGAAGAACCTGATGTTTTAGAATTCACTTCATCACAAGATATTCTACTAGGTAGGTTATCATTCTGACTATTTATTTCTTCATCTCAATATCAATGAGTTTAACTATGACATGTTCTCTTCTAATTGCAGGAGGGTCAATTTGTATAAATACTCCTTTATTCTTCTCAAGAATAAATGGTCTTATAGCTGTATGTAGCAATGACCAGATATCAGACTTCATCAACCAAAGCATAACATCCAATACACCTGTTGAAACTTCGTTTAATGAAACAGCAGTAAATAATTTATCTGTTTATATTATTGATCCACAAGAAATTCATAATGCTTATAAGGACACGATGGGTCAAATGAAAGCAGCATTTATTTTCCATATTCGTAACCAACAGGTGAGCTTTTTTTAAATACACTTCTTTCAGTAATTTTCGGCACTCTCCCTAAAGCTAAAAGAAGAGTAAAAATAAATTTTTTTCAGTCTGCTTATCAAGAGATTCTTAACGAATTATTCCCAGTGGATAGTTACATGTTACCTAGTATAAACAGCACCTTAGATAAGCTGGTGATTCAGATGTGTAAAGATTTGTTGGATGATATACCTGCTGGAGATCCCCGTTGGACCAAAGATGCTCCACCGGGAATAGGAAGCTCATATTCAATGCAAGTGTTACATCAGTTGGAAGATAAACAAAAAGCCATGTCATTGTACTTGAAATTTATCAAAGATTCAGAATTGTGGAATAAGCTATCAGGATGTATTGTAAGAAATACTCCTATGGCTACCGTTCAAATTTTAGGTAAGTGTGCTTATGAGAAGTGTTTATTTTATGTTCCTATTTTAACGTACTTTTTAGGAGAATGTCTAGAAAAAATTTCAGCTGCGATAATTTGTAAAAGTCTACCCAATAATCTTCTTCTTGAAAATGCTATAGAAAAAGCTATACTCAATTTCGAAACCGAACCGGGAAATGGTCTTACAAATCAAGACATATTCTATAGAGAAGTTAGCAAAGTACATACTGTTATTCAAGAAATGTCAAACTGCTGTGAAGATGCCGCACATTCTGATTTGAGCCCAACTGAAATTGCTCAAAATGTCCATGACACCAACGAGATTATATTGGTAATATTTTTTTGGAAATTTTTTTCAAATTAATTATTTTATATTTATTTTGTTATAGACCGTCATAAATGAGGTGATGCAATTCCGTAACCAAAACAGTAACAAGTTTGTGCCATCAGAAACTACCAAATCCTTAGATATCGAGTATTTACCTTGGACTGCCGCTAATGGAGATGAAGGTCTTACTGATGCTTTGATGCAACAAGTGAGTTGAAAAAATTATTCCTTTTGCGTTTTGTAAAAACATTTTTCCATTAACATATGCTATTAACGTTCTCAAAATTTGACAAAATCATACATTAATGCATGATTTACATTAATCAACGATTTCTCTGTAGACAACCCAACGCACATCTTATACATTATAATTATATAGACAGCCTAAGTCTGACGTCACAACTGTGGGCGGAGCCTATTACGGTTCCAAACAAACCTTCTATCTATGTAAAAGTCCCATAAAGAATTTTTTATTTAGTGTTTTCAACGTTATAAAGGCAAAATAAGACATCTAGTTTCCATATTGTGTTAGAGGAACGTGCCGTTTAAGTGATTTTGTATAGGTTTTTGCCAAGGTGAATTAATTCGATTTCTAAATTAAGTTGAAAACTTTTTGAGGTTATGTTGGTTATGTTTTGGTGATAGTTCTACTATTTTTTATGATTGATAATCACTTACATTTTAATAGTCATTTTTAAAAAAAGTATAGGTACTTTTACTCCAGAGTATCGCAACATTTAAGTATTAACTCTAGAATAACAGTGTATGAAACCATAATACAGCCGCACTTTGAATGCTGTCTTACCTTACTTATACTGTATACTTTCGGTATAAACAAATTAAGGGAACTGCAAAAATTACAGAACCGAGCAATGAGAATTGTATTAAGATGTGGCAGGCTGACCCCAGTATCTTTAGTGATGGAAACATTGGAATAGTTATCGATTGAAAAGAGGCTGATTTATATGATATTAACCTACATTTATAAGATGTTTCACAATCTTTTGCCAATGTTTTTTAACAAATATATAACCTATAACAGTCAAATACATGAATATATAATACTAGAACTAGAAATCACTTACATATTAACATTCAAACCAATACTAAATAAAAAATTCCTTATGGGACTTTTACATAGAGAGAGAGTTTGTTTGGAACCAGTCCAGGCTCCGCCCACAGTTGTGACGTAAGCACTTAGGCTGTCTATTGACAGTTACCTTACCTATGGTGTAGGCAACCAACCATACATTTCAGTGACGTTCATTTTTGACAGTGACAAATGAATATTTTCATTTTTTAAATATTGAGAAAAACGAATAGAACTTATACAGTCGAGGGGAAAGCTTTGTAACTAAGACGAGTATTAAAAGGGCAATTGACAATCTCGATTGTTAATGGCCCTCATTATTACACTCGTTGGTTAAATAACTAGTTTTAGGCTCGACTGCCACCCTATAGGCCAGTCGGTATAGGTCATTTTAGACCAAATGTACAGGTAATTAGCAATACGGCTGATTTTTTTTTCATAAAGTATGTGTTCCGCATCCGCGCGACTCTGCTCAATCTTTGGTTAGAGTTAAGGTTGTAAATAATAAATAAAAGGTGATAAATTAATTTTTACATATTTTCATTGGAGAAAGGTATGAAAAAAATTATATCTTAAAATTATATATTAGTAATCTTTTATACCTTTTCACTATATACATTTTGTTAGTTGAATATTAATCTTTATACTACAGGAGTATCAAATTTTATTTTGAAAAAATAAAGAAGATTCCTACCAGAATCTATAAGAATTGCTATTTTCGCATATAATACCCCTATCGTCTGGCCTAGTAGAGAATAGCATTTGTGTCATTTCATTATTTTATTAAATTAATTCATATATTATTCTTTAGCACATTTTAACATACAGCTACGGATTGAAATTAGTAAGTCATGGTGCATTAAGAAACTCGTTATTGGATCATTTTGTGGGGATTACAGATTTATTATTAGACGGAAAAAAGAGTCATTTAGAAAGTGTACATAATACTACAAGAGAAAATGTTCTTTATAGGCAGTATTGCATTGATCGACATAAACTTATTAAACCCTTATGTGAGTATTCCATTATTTCAGTCTTTAAACTTGTTTAACAAAATTATACTTCCAGTAAACGAAAAGGAATACGAGAAAGCGATTTTATTGGCGGAAAAATATCTAGATTTTGAAACTTTGGTAATAGTTTGCGAAGCAACAGATAATCAAGCAAGATTAGATGAATATATGGATAGATTTACTAACAACGGATTTTCTGAATATGTCTATAATTGGTTTCTTAAGGAAAATAAACAAGGGAAATTATTGGATAAGTATAGAAAAGCTGGGAAAACAAAAAATTTACAGAAATTGTCTGCTTTTTTATCGGACCATCCGTCATTATCTTGGATGCAACAAATATTTGATTACAAATTTCCGATGGCTGCCAATACTTTGTGTAAGTAATAAAAATTAACTCCATCCTTATGTCATATTTATTATTGATTGTATGTATGCAGTCTGTGGTGACATTCACCGAGACCTAAAAATACTGTTGTGTCCCTCTTTTTTCTATTTAGTTCCTTATTTTGGGAAGGAGGAAAATACTTTATGTACACCCTTCGCTTGGTGGTCCATAGCATCAGGGTAGTGTGGGAGTCTCCAGCAAGCTGGCATACCCACTAAAAACCTCCTTGTCCAGTCACCACATCAGGAATCGTCGAAAGGACATAACATCCAATGCGGCCGGCGACGTGCTCCACAATCTGAGCCTCTTAAGGCATTTGTTGTTCTTCGATTCTTACATTCTGTTCCGTCTTTTTTCCTCTTTCTGGAATTCTCTCTCTTCCAGTTCCTTCTACCTCATCACACTGCCTTTCTCCATGCATCCTCAGAGCTAAGCATGGACATTAGGATCCCTTCCGGGGTTGCGCTAATAGTTGAGCTAATAGTTCCTAATAGTATAATTTTATTTTAGATAATTTGGCTAATAACGAAAAAGATTCATTAACAAGACAAAAAACAATATTAAGCCTCTGCAAGTTAGCAAAATTGGCAGGTCCAACGACCGAAGAAGTAGATATTTACGTAGAAAATATAAATAATAGATTAGGATTGATCAATTATCAAGAAGAACTACCCGATTATGTGCTCCAACAATTCGGTTACGATACGTTAAAGCCTTGTGTGATACCACCAAAAGAGCTTATCAACATCTATATTTGCAAGGAATACGTAGACGCTGCCGAATTGGAATTCAAAAAAGCTCTAGATATTCTTAACTTTGTCGAAGATGAAGAATTGAGAGATGAATTGCATTTGAATATTTGGAGAAGTGCTATTTTGAGAGATTCTTGGAATTTTAAGAATTTGGATTGTCCAATGGAAGTTTTGAACACAACTTTGTTTTATAAAATTGTGGATTTACTGCTGGATTTAGGTAAAGTATTTTAGTAATTTCTTTTTAAGAAAATATGAGGAACGACATAGCCTAGTCAAAGTACTTACACATAAAACCTCAACAAAAATGCAAAAAACTTGAAAATTCAGAATTGAGTATTTAAAAGGTTTGTGTTGAACATGAGAAAACTTTACGATGCTAGGCATGCATTTTTCGGAAAATCGTTGAGTAAATTTGTTTTGTTTTTTCACTCTAATTGCTTAAATAATAAAAATACAGAAAAATGTTTAAATAAAAAATTGTAGCTGATACATTTATCTACAAATTGCATCTGAAAAGTTTTCCTGTTAATTGAAAACTTTACGAGATAATAGTATATTACGTAACGAGTGCGGAAAGTGGAATTTTTCACACGAGTGAGAAGTACACTCCTACGAGCGTGAAAAATCACTTTCGCACAAGTAATGTACACTATTTTTCCTACGACCATGCGATAATTGTAACAAATATTGTTTAATGTAATGGTTTTTTAAAAATAATGTTGACATCGGTGAGTGCGGAAATGAAATGATTGAAATTCACTTTGCAACGAGTTATGTACACTATTTTTCCTACGGCCATAAATATTCAAAAAGTACCTTAGGTTTTTCGCTACTATCAGTATCAATAAAAAACCGAGACTAACACTTTTTATTTCTAGTTTATCTCACAATTATAATTCGTTTAAACTTTTATGTAATAAATATAATTTTTTGTACTTTGATTAGGCTATTTGAATCTGCTATTATAAGATTTTTTTCTGGCATATCAATTGAATTGTTGTATCTTATGTTTTAGGTGTGAATCCTCAAATACTTTTACCTCCAATTAACATGCTACTGGATAGTCCAGAACTTCGTCATTTGAAGGAAAACCCCAACTTTCAATTTTTAATAAAAACTGCCTACGAATACATCAATCGCACGCAAATTTTGGAATAGTTCAAGCTTACCTTTTAATTTTATAAGTAATTAGAATTAAGAATAAAAACAATTTTATTACAAACTTATTTTATTTCAAACATAATTCTCGAAAGATAAAACATACTGCGATTATTAATGTACACCAAAAAAAATACACTATGAAAACAAAAAAGATATTTAATGTATCCTAGTTAAATCTTCTACCATTTTAACTGCGTTTTCTACGGTCATCTAAAACACACAAAAAAACAAATTATTTTCAACTAAACATCGAGTTAATTATAAATAACTTACTCCTACTCCATCAGCAACTTCTTTCATCTTGTCCTGCGATAAATCTAAAAAGCTTTCTACTAGATCTCCGTCAATGAACCCTTCGCTGTTTTCAGTTTTTATGTCTGTATGAAACGCTCTCCAGAAAGAATGCTCAATTTTCCCAACGGATTTTATGGTAGTCGCCAATTTATTTTGCAGCTCTTGAAGAAATTCGTAGAAATCTTGAGGTATTTGAGTTACTAAACCTAGAGAAAAAGAAACATACAAAATTATCCAACACAAAATATTTCAACGATATTTACCTATGGCCCCTCCAACAGTTCCAAATAAGACACATCCTCTTGTAGGCGTTGATGTTTCTCCAATATTTTGCATAACGAGAGACCCATGTCTGAATACGTTTATCATATCCCCAACATGAAACTGACCTACTTCTTGCATTTGAGATCTTTCTTCGTCCGTTGTAGCGGCACTGTCTTTCTGACATACAAACATGTTGAAATTATTTTCAGCACCCAAAAAAGTATCATCATCAAGAATTTCTACGGCCGTCATCCAATTAGGGTTATAATCTCTGGCAATTTCTTCAAAACTCCCTGGAATATAAAAGAATATTGGACACCAGCTACATTTATTGACTAGAAATATGTACCTTCCATTGTTTTGTATTGCAACAGAGTCATACTCCTCATCAAATCCCCAATTAATATGAAGTCTCCTTTGGTTTTCAAATATAACGATATAATATTATTGAACTGCGAACATTCTAGTCTCAATTCTTTTTCAGCCGTCCATTCGAATAGTCGCACTGTACTGTTGATGCTAGCTAATAACTTTCCATTGAATTCCGCCAATGAATAGCAGGCGCCTTTAATTTCTTTTTCTGAGACTTGTGTTAATTTATTTTCACTCCAATGGAATACCAAAAGACGACCTTGTTTAGGTTCTGCTTCTTCGGGGTTTACATTAGCTGTACCTAAAAGAAAGGGAAATATTAGACTCAATAGAACAGAAAGTTGCAATACATTTTTGTTGACAGAATACTTACCAACAACAAAATACGGATTGGAATCATTTCCTAAAGTACAAGATACAAGAGACATTGCATATTCTTGTTGCATTAATTGATGAGCATGTAATACTTCAAACGTGTTTTGATCGATAATAAGTAAATTGTGTACTTCTACTTCTTGTCCGTAATCGGGAACTTGACTTGTTAACAGACTACTACTACCAGACTTGCTAATTCCTAACGATCCTACACTACTAGAAATGGTGACAGATTGCGCCATTGTAGACGCACTCTGTCGGGCAGGATTTAAACCCGTCGAGTCTTGAATGTCGATGCGAGCTGTCACCACACCAAACGTCTTAAATACAATCAAACAAATAAATTAACAAGTAATATTTAGATATTTCATAGTAAATGAATGCAGCAAAATGTTTTTCAACTGGACAGGCCTGTTAAAGTGTGGAAATTACTTCGAGTACTATGGGAACAATGAGTGATTAAAGAATGCAAATCTTGGGGAAAAAAGTGAGGTTATAAAGCACACAAAAACAGAATAAGATGGCTTGGAGGTATCAAAATGATGAAATAACACAAAAATGTAGGGGTAGGGAGATTATAATAACAGAGTGGATACCAGTTACAAATCGACCAAAAGTTAAATGGATGAATAGAGAGACCTAGTACAAATGGAAATTGAAAGACTGGAGAAATCAGACCCAGGACAGGAAGGAAAGCAAGGAATAAATAATGTAGATGGACTCTTTACAAAAAAAAGAGTCTAAGCCTATTCCAGAAAGAATATAATGGGATCAAACATCAAATTGACTTTTTACCTTACCTGCGTTTGTTCTTGGTATGCAATCCTTCGAGCAGACTCTTGTAAAGGTACAGTTCTTATGTGTAATTTTTGGATTTCATCAATAGTTCCTATTGTGACTGATGTATCCGTTGCCAACGCCAAACTAAAAAAGAGGAATATATTTATCATAAAACGATGGCATTTTAGATAATTTTAAGAACAAATTAAAGTCTAACTATCATCTGTTGATAACAAAAATAATGAAAACTAAATAGAATATGACATATACCTTCCAGTACAATATGACATACCTGTCAGTGATGTTACTCTAGAATGGTCTTTAGCAATCATTAAATAGTACTTCTAACTATCATTATAGTTTGGCAATGCTTACCTATCAGGATATGCTTCTGCATTGAGCGAACACATATGATTGACTTCTTTCATGTTAACATTTGAGAATACTAATTTATGATTAGATGAATATATAACAGTTGGTCTATCGGAACAAGCGAAAACGTTTGTAGTACTTAGAGATCTGAATGTCTTTAAAACTGTCGGTTGGGTGCCTAACGTTACTTTTTTCTTTTCACTCAATAGTCCAGAATCTTTGTGAAGAGTAAAATAGAACATGGAACCGTCGCCGAGGGCACATAATAAATAATTGTGACCTTCGAAACTTGCCATTAGGACCGATCGAGGGATTATCTCTACAAAAATAAGTGAAAAAACATTTTTAATTGAATGTTTGATTCATTAAAATATACTACTTACCGCCTCCCAACAATTCCTTAGTTGATTCAGTTAAGTTAGGTAACCTTAAAATACGTGCAGATATATCCGTCCATAAACCTACAGCTACTAAATCTGAAGTTGTACTTTCTCCTAGAACACTTATATCGAGACATGCTATTTCTACATCTAACGTTGTATTTCTGAAAATAAAAGAATGTTACATGTACTTAATTTATCAGATTATCAATTTTGGACAAAATTAATAACTGCCAATAATAAACATACAAACCCTTTTAATATTAATTCATTTGGTTGTATCTCCAAATAATACAAAGCTGATCCAGTCGAGACAATTACTTGGGATGAGTTGCAAGCAACAACACTAATGTTTTTCTCAGTCGGTGGTTTCCATTCAGCTAGCAAATTTTTGGTTTGTGCTGAAACAAGTCTTGCAGACGTCGGAGTTACTTGGATGATCTGTTCGTGGACGACGTTACCGCAAAAGAATGTTTGTTGATCTGATGCGAATCCCGCAATATCAGTTTCCTCAACTTCTTCTCCATTTAAACTTAAAACTCTAGTCTGACCAACAAAAGAAAGAACCAAGGTATTATCTTGTTTACTACCTGAAAGGATAATATTTAAAATAATCGGCTTATGTTGTTAAAATTTAATAATTAGCATCTTACCTGCTACTTGTAGAGCCCACATCCCTTTGATTCCTGGTAAATCTATCGAAGCATGTTCCTGGATCCCTATACCATTTCTAATAATTCTAAGAGACCCTTCTTTAAATGCACCAGAGCAAGTTACAAGTTGTCCTTGTCCTTGCCTTTCCAAATCAACAACACACATGTCTAAAATCGGCGCTAGATTCGTAAAAGATTCCATGACAGTGACATAAGATCCATTATCATCAGCTTTTGTGTTTAATTTTACCAACTGAGAATCACCCATTCTAGATCCAATGAAAAGGACACCATTGTCAAGATATGTTATACATTCAGGGGTTGCAATTTCACCTAAAAGTTCAACTTTTAAATCTTTGACAGCTTCATTGCCATCACCTCTGGATTCCGTTTCTATGAATAACATGAATAAATGGCCAGCCATGTCTCCAAGAAGATATCTTAGACCTCCCGGGTCTACTTTGGCATAACATATTATAGTACTTTGCTGAAAATAAAAGTAGTATTTTCAAATATTAGAACAAGTATAATAGATGTAAGGTACTTACTTTAATAACAGGTGGTGCTACAACTACTGGTGTTATACCATCATGGTACAAAATACTTTCTTGACCAATAATAATTGCTCCTCCAAGAGGAGATGGTACTGGGATAATTATGGATGCTTCAGTTTCAACATTATCTTGCCTCCACGGTATTTTTACAAACTCTTTTTCTCTTAATGAAATTTCATGGGTTTTTACATGTCGTCCATTTCCATCTTGATGAATTAATATTAATGTAGGATTTGCACATCCATGTAAAAATTCAACATCATGGACTTGTAATTCTTCCATCCTGAAAAATATAGTTTCACATTCATTTAATGTGATTACAAGCCTCTTTTTATTATTACCTAAAGTTAGTTGCTTTTAATTCCGAGTTATTATCCAAAGGTATGATTTTAAAAAGCCCTTCATAAAGTCTCAGTCCAATAACTCTTGCTTTTGGATCTATTACAGCCAAAATTCCAGTTTCTGATGGTTTTCCTATTCTATCAGCTACATTCCCATGAGCCTTAGTGACAATGTCAATATTTTCACCATCACTAATACATTCCAAGATCATAGCATTGTACCTTAAGGTTACTATAAAAAGTAAATCTTTCCATTCGTGCTAAAATGTGGGTATAAAACAAATTAATTGTTCCAATATTTACTACATGGAATCTTTCCATAATTATTAAATAAAATAAAAAATTGTTTGTTATAACCTCAAATGTGTTGCAGTCACCTAAAAACTGAATTGAATTTCTGCTATCTCAAATAAACCATATACATTCTCTTTACCAGTATTCAGTACTCAGTTAAGATTCGAGTTAAAATTTCAAGCAAGTTATATTTGTTTGAGTGTTCAAGTCAACTAATAAACAGTATTAGCATTGGAACACACTTGAGATAAAAGTAACTTGAATAACCTCACAATGAATATTAAAATTATTGTATTTACTTGTGGTCTAAATAATTTCATGACAGCTACTTTTCCATACAATCCGATTTCTTTTATTGGTCTCAGACCTTCGGGTGTTACTAGGTAAATTTCCAATCTAGTATTTTTAGCAACGATTAGATTCAAATCGGAAGATGATGTAAAATTACCTGCAAAATAAGTAAGTATAAATCCATGTCAAGCTATTACAAAAAAATATATACCAGTTACACATGCTGTCACTGCGGTAGGCTTATGAGCCGTAACAACGTAATGATGAGACATTTTATATCAATTGAATCTTACAATTTTTGATATTTTAATTTTTCAAATTACTAAATATAACATTTAACATGTTTCCATACAACAGTTGACATGATGGTACCGCTAATCTTGTCTCGTCTTCCCTTTTTGTTTTCTTCTTTTTTCTAGCGGGATCACAGAATAACCTACTCTCACAGAAGAGGCATCTTTTGTTATTTCTATAGACAGTTTTCATTTGACATTGACGGCCTTTATAAAAATTGAAAATTGACATTAGTGTGTCATGGCCTCCGGATGGTCCGAAAGAGTCAAAGTGGAAAATCGCCAAAAAAATCACGTAAAAGTGACTCTGATGCATCCCATAGTAATGTGATGTTTACTTCTTATTCAACTACGTCTGTTCATAAACGCAATTTGTGTATAGTTTCCTTTCCTATAATTTTTTTATTCAACATTTTACGTTCACTTCTCTATCAATTTTTTGTTATTTTAAGATTCGTTTACTGCAGTTCATCAACATATTTTGTGCGTCACCAGATAGATGATTGTGAGAATGGTGAACGTAATAATTGTGTAATTGTTGAAGAAATTTCAGAAATGGCACAAGCAAAAAGCACAGGCCCGGGTCCAGGTGATCCTTTGTTGGCCAAACAAAAACATCACCACAGAAGAGCTTTTGAATATATATCTAAAGCATTAAAAATTGATGAAGAAAACGAAGGTAAAGCATACCCGTTTGTTGTAATTATTTGTGTACATACTTGCTTATCTAACAGCTACTTTGTTATGAAAGGTCAAATATTTAAAATTCATTGTTTGAAATAATTGAAGATTATACTAGTTTACAATGAACTATTAACATAAGTACCAGAACCAAAGTTATTGAGATATATGACACATATAAATTTAATAGTATAAAGTGGAGTGTGACATATAATTAAAGTAGAAAAAAAATTGTTATAGGACAGAAAGAGTTGGCTATCGATTTGTATCGCAAAGGTATTACTGAACTGGAACTTGGTATTGCTGTTCAATGCTGGGGTGGCAGAGGAGAAGTTTGGGAGAGAGCTCAAAGATTGCATGAAAAAATGAAGACAAATTTAGCAATGGCAAAAGACAGATTACAATTTTTAGGTAATGTAGATAACATAAAAATAAGCATGCTGTACAAAATTATATTTACACAAATACCCAAGAATGTAATATTCATTATTTCTTCCATTTGAACTGCTTTATATTTTTAAAAGTTTATAAGATTGCTGTATCGATATATTTTTTTTTTCAGCATTTGTGTTTGTTCTGTAATATTATTTCAATGGCAATATGCACCACTCACATGTGTAACTAAAATACATTTAGAATATTTGTTTGCAAATTATTTTATTTTTTCAGCACCTTTCTGTTTAAATTAGTGTTTTTATTTATAGAAAGCATGGATAGGTTACATAATTCAGAAGCAATTCAGCCACTGGAAATGCCTAGTATTTCGTACAGTACCAATATCCCCACAACTAAAGTTCATGTTCCTAAGACAGGTATAAACAAAAATTAGCAAACTTTAGGCTTACTCTAACTGCCATCTGTAAATTCTAATTATCAATATTTGTTTTCAACAGTTTTTATTTATGAGATTGTTGCTTCTATTCTGCCTTATGAGTGATCTGGTAATTGTAGCATTGAATAAAAAGACAAGTGTCTTTGAAAACATAAATAATACAACATTCTGTTGGTTATTTTTCAGCTTCAGGGAAAAAACTGACAGTAGCAAGTAAACGTCCAGCAAATTCTCCATTATCCAAAAGTTTAACTCTACCACGTTCAATGGGTTCTCGCAATACTCCAGTACAACCTGTCCGTCCCTTCAATAAAATTTCTTCTACTCCTCCAGCTGTCAAAAAACAACTGTCTGTTCCTGGAAACACTGGATCTCCAGCGAGGAAAGTTAATAATATAAATAATAATGGAGGTTAGTTTTTTGAAAAATTTATTTACTTTTTGTTACAACAAGTAAAATCTGTTTTCAGGTACTACTAGCAAGCAAGGGCAAAGAGCTAGATCTTCTTCTTTAAGGGGAGTTGATCCAAAATTAGCTCAGGCTATTTTAGATGAAATTGTAGAAGGTGGACCATCTGTTCAATGGGAAGACATTGTTGGTCAAGACACTGCCAAACAAGCTCTCCAAGAGATGGTAATTTTACCTTCTTTGCGACCTGAATTATTTACTGGATTAAGAACCCCTGCAAGAGGTTTGTTATTGTTTGGTCCACCAGGAAATGGGAAAACGTTATTGGCCAGAGCTGTTGCCACTGAGTGCCAGGTAAATTACTTATATATAATTTTTAATTTAATGCCCAATTGTAATAGTAGAAATATGTTAAGAAAGACATTATTTGTGAAGGAAAAAATTTTATATTATGATTTATTTTGAAAGAGAAAATGGACTGTGTTATTTTTCTAGTTCCAATTAAATGTAGAACACAGTAAATCATGTGCTATATTGGAACATATCCAGATTCTCAAAATAGAAAATTCTAAAAGTCTAATGGAATGAAAAATGAATGGATATTTAGAAAATGTGACAACTGAATATCAATAATTGTAAATTCTTATTATAAGTTATTATGTTATGTTTTAATTTTAGGCAACCTTTTTTTCAATAAGTGCGGCAAGCTTAACCTCAAAATATGTAGGCGATGGTGAAAAAATGGTCAGAGCACTATTTGCAATGGCAAGGGAACTACAACCTTCAATAATTTTCATAGACGAGGTCGATTCTTTATTATCGGAACGCTCAAATAACGAACATGAAGCTAGCCGCAGATTAAAGACAGAGTTTCTCGTGGAATTTGATGGATTGCCGAGTAATCCAGAGAATGAAAAGGTAAAGTGTCAAATATAATCTTACCTAAAACTTTCTTCAATATTAAAATATATATATTTTACTCTACATTTTTTTATATTTAATGAAATTTACGTAATTTACTAGTTTAGTTATATACGGTGTTATTTCTATAGGTTTTGGTTATGGCAGCTACTAACAGGCCACAGGAATTGGACGAAGCTGCTCTGAGAAGGTTTCCAAAAAGAGTGTATGTCAGCTTACCTAATTTAGATACGAGAGCAAAATTACTCAAAAAATTATTAGCAAAGCAAGGTTGCACGTTAACACAACAAGAATTAAAAAGACTGGCAACATTAACCGATGGATATTCTGGTAGTGACCTGACTGCTCTTGCCAAAGACGCCGCATTGGGTCCCATCAGAGGTAAGTCTAGTTACCATAACTATAATATTCTAAATGATTTTGATAATTATTTCAATTTTTAAAATATCGTCAGGATGACAGAAGATGTTTTATTTTTTGTCTAGACCAAATACTGATCTGATCTAAGCAATATAATACATATTATGTTACATAATTGTCAATTAGTTCGAAAAGTCTGAAGACTACCCTTTCGGAACACCCTCTTAATCTAGTACTTTTAGTGGTGTAAGTGAGGTTTCTTAAAATGTTCCTCCTAGTTTAAAAACAAGGTATAGTATATATAATTTTTTTTGTTTATTACAATTTCTAGAGCTACAGCCAGAACAAGTAAAGCAGTTGGATCCGAGTGCTTTGAGAAGTATAACGTTAAACGACTTTTTGGATTCACTGAAACGTATTAGACGTAGCGTATCACCGCAAAGCCTTGTAGCTTATGAAAAATGGTCACTACAATACGGTGATGTTTCAATATAAACAAGAACACATTCCTTATATATACTCTCTACCAAACTTTAACTATTCTGGAAAACGATAATGATATTATGTTTTATATTTGTGCTATTTCGTGGTTAAGTTTATATTTGAATTGTTTATATAACAGAGGGCAGTTGTCCTGGCAGTATCCTAAATGACAAATGATGACTATTCCAAAGACAGCTCCAGGATATTCCTTGGTAATTGTTGTTGTTGAGGTTGGTAAACAGTGTACCAAAAAGTTATGTATAAATTTAGTAAAACAGTTTGATTTTTTATGTCAATTAACTATGATTTTAGAAAATAATTAAATATACATGGTGAACCGTGTATGAGTAGTAAAATTAACATGAAAAAAAATGTTTTACGAAAAATGAATTTATATTTGACTCACTGTATATAGAAAACTACAAATCTATTTGCAACTAAAATTGTTAATATACTTTATTGTTTTCCAGAATATTCGTTAATACTTTTCATATTTTAGTTGATTAAATTATTATTTATCTGTGATAAGAACTCTCCGTATGCTTTTGTTTTTGATATCGTTAATAATATCATTTGTATGTAGATTTTTCCGATTTAGATTTAGAGAATTTTAATGCTATTTGTTGAGTTTTATATTTCACGTTTAGTTTTAAATTTTGTATATCTTAACAAATATACTTTTTGAATAGTCGTTGTAGCTTAAATTACACAATTTGTGTTGAAATAAAAATATAGAGCATTTGACTTCAAAGACTTATTGTTTCAGAAGGTTTTTGGACCAAATGTCTACTTTATCTGTGTACTTTTAAATTTTGCAAAATGTCGCGCTTATTCGAAGATGTTTGTATTTTCATTGTATAATAAATCTTTTTAAACACATGTTTTATTTTATTTACCTTACCTTATGCAATAATATTTGAGAAATAGACCTTTTCATGGCCATACTTTGTGGCGTAGCCAGAGATAAGGGTCTACATCCTACAAGGGCGCATTGTTTATTATTATTGAATTCAGGGCACGTTCGTATGGCTCAGCTAAATAAAATGTCAACGATCCCGCGAATTAGGTTCGTTATTCCACTGGTGGACTTTACTTAAGTTCATTTTCCACACTGCGTCAAATCGCAGTTGACGCAGCGACTTGTTGCTGGAACAAATCGCTGCGAGAAAAAGTATAATAAGCATATCGATAGTTTGTTGCTGCGACTCATCCAGGCATAGGGGAAACGGAACGTGTTGTCAACTTGATTGACAGTGACAGCAATGCCAGAGCGGAGCAACCAATAGAAATTTTGGGTTGGTGCGACAAAATCCACTAGAAAAGTAACCAACAGTGATGGTTAATAACTAGTTATTAACTATCAATTTTTAACCAACAAAAATTATTTATTAAGTAGATATTTGTGCTCTGCCCATTATTACAAAAATTTTTACATAATTTAAGCTTATTTGAGATGTAAATAAAAGCTCCAGAATTCAGAAGTCACCGACAGTCGCGGACATAAGGAGTCTGCGCAATGCTGTTTAATAGACCTACTGCGCAAACTCCGCTAATGTCAGCGGGCTTGAAAATGCTTTTTTAAGTGGTCGTCTAAATTGTTAGCCGTGGTTAATTTCAAACAATTTTTAACTTACCGTCAATTAAGGCTAAAAACTGGTTAATAACATAGAGCAAGTTCTAATTCATGCGACCGACGCGCCCAACGAAAAAGAACGCCAAGCTGCATGCAGCGTCAACTCAAACCGTGGAAAATGGACTTTAAGCTTTGGTTTGCGCTTGCAGTTTTTTATCATTATGACAATGCGAATGCCTTACAAAATATATTATAGTTTTTATTTGATAAAAGGAAATATTAACTCTTAGAGTGGAGTGAAATTTTTTAAGTACCTAATATTAAGTTTTTCGACTGTTCGAAAAGTTTTGAAGTCAGCTCTGTACCTGTTTATCATGCCAGTAATATATTCCTGCACACACCAAATTCCTGCAACAGCCCTGGTAGCTTTTTCAAAGTGACCTCTCTGAACTTTATCCGATGGTTCAACAAACAAAATTAATTTTATGGGAAATTAATCTGTGATTAAAGTTGTTAGTTAAGTAATTATGGTTACCCGATAACAGAAGGGACTTGGGGTTTAGTTTGCAAAATGTCAAGAATTTAATTGAATTAAGACCATACGTAAATAATTGGAGTCCTTTAATCTTATTAGGTTACATTACATACATGAAGGATGAAGATTTTGCTACCAAAATCTTTGCAAATAAATTATTAATTTCAAAATAAACAATATTAAATGTTAACAAAGATTATATTGATTTAAATTTATTAATCTACGGTGGTGCCTAGATAAAACATTTACGAATTTCTTCTACCCATCCGGGTTAATTTATCTAGTGACCGGTAGATGGCTAGACATTAGAACACCCGGCTGTATCCATGGTAACAACAGCTTCCAAAGCAGCACACGTCGAACTTATAAGTTGCCGGCGATTTGGATGTTCCCGTGTTCCGCAGTCAAGCAAAAACTTTGGCGAGTTGGGAAATACGCACAAGTCCGCGTACAGTGACTCGATCTCGCGCTTCGTAACTCGAAAATATTGAACATAAACTGTCCACTGTGTTTTTTTTATTATAGGCGAAATGTCACTAAAAGTAAGCTGAATGTTTGCCTAATTTAATGCGTGGGGTAACATTTTATATGTTCGAAAATATATTTTTATCTTTTTGTATACAATTTCCTTGTTTTTATTGTGGAGTTATGTGTGTGTATGAAATTTTACTGTTTTGAAAATTTATAGCATATTTATTTTTGCCAAAGCATGAAATTTTCAAACAGATGCGAAAGAATATTTTTAGGAACGCCAAAAAAACGCCATAAAACTAGTATTTGAAATGCATCAGCTGGCTGGTTTTATGATTTAACCAAACAAAATCGGTACATTTAATACAAAAATATTTACATAATTTGTCTTAATTTAAGTTCGGATTTTTTCATACTTTACGCTCACGATGCGGCGTAGACTTCACTTTTAATATATAAGTTTTCCTAAATATACATAAAACCACGCATTTAATAATATTGTTAACTTAAACATGTTAGCGATAAATTAGTCGCTTTGCTTAATAAATCACGCAAAAAATTTTAAAGAGTGAAATACAACCTGTTGTTTTGAAATTTGACAGATGTTATCAAGTTGTTTATTAGACACACCCCTCTCTAACGATCTCTAAATATATAATATTTTATTATATTTGAACAGTGAATAATAAGTATTTAATTTTTTCTCGTTGTTTTCGGCATATCTTATTTATCTCACACAGGCATTTTCACATTATCTTAATAAATTAAATGGTATTAAGGATTTTCACTTGAAATGGCATAAAATATTGGGTCAGTGGCGTAACTAAAACCATCTAAACTTGCCGTTACAATTTATAGAATTAGGCAGTTTTAAAAATTCTACAATTTTTCAAGATATTTCAGCAGTGAGTGTTCAATTCAAATTTAATATTAATTGTGCTAAAAAAGATAGATTCATATAGTGAATTATTATGAATTTACACCCCCAAGAGTCTAGACAAGTAGCTATGATTAAGTACAAAATTTATTACTCGAAAAATCACAAAACAAATTTAATATAACAGCACGTGCTGCAAACTTCAACTGAATGAGTTACGACCTACATAACCGGTCGTTAAATAAAATATTATTACCCGTTTTTTAAATTATATGCTAGCTAGATGCATAACTAAACTTAACACTATCTAAACGTTCATATCAATCCCTGTAATAAACCGAATTCCAAAGTAAATATTTTATTCATAAATATACTGATATGAAGAACATTTTATATATATTTACCTATACACTATGTACAGTTATGGAAATTGGATATAATTTAATTTGCACTTTATTATGTAGGGGTATAATGAAAAAAGTTATTAAGTTAGTTAGGTATTCGTATTTATTAGATTGAACTTTTTTTTCATACCAACTATGTACCTAACTGTTATCTTTGACGAGTAAAGTTTATTATGAATCGTCGATATTTTCGAAAAGAAATAACAACGCGGATATTTAAAGATACAAAATATCCATACATAGATAAATTAAACTATTTTTAAGTCTACTAAAAAAGCTTTTCATTATATTCAACTTTATTAATATGGCAAATGCAGAAAAGAAAGATTCAAACAATTTAACCAATAATTAAAAGGCAAATAAGACATATTTTATTGTATATTCTTATAATAATAATAATTATTGATAGAAAGTGGAATTATTTATTCATGTGACATCCTGAATATTTAGTTGAAAGTTCCATAATGTTTTTCTTAAACTCAAGAATATCAATTTTTAAATTAGTTAGGTAGGATTTGACATTAAATTATTTTTACTCTAACATTTTAATACATCCACTTCAGCTGATTACGGTACTGCTTTCCAGCTCAGTTTGACAGCACTGCAATTTTTATTTGGTGGGTGGCTTGCCTGCTCAAATTTTTTGTTGTCATAACCTTCTGTTTTTTTCGCCATTTTGCGTTGAATAGCTTTAATAATTATTGATACCGGTTAGTTCAGTGTACCGAGCAAGTAAAGACAATTTAGTAAATTAGTAAATTATCGTGAATTTTTATTTGAAATGTGTGCTATTTTTATGTTGTTATTGTAAAACATTGAAGCTGTCGATATGTTTAACGTACTGAAATTTTTCTGAAACCAGTGCGTGTGAAATAATTAATAAGTTCAGTTCTATAGGATGAATACTTTATAGAAACAACCTCGATGGATAAGGTAATTATTATCGAGATCGTTTTAACGTTATAAAATTATTAGAACTTGCCTATGTGCGAAAGTGGCAATTCTCCCCAGTGACGCTAACCCTACATTATGCTAGGTATGCAGGTACATAGATAGCTTTGAAGCTTTGGAATATATGCATTGTATAATACACAATAGACGTTGATTAGTTGATTTTGTCGAAATAACCGGTGGAACGTTGAGGAAATTTGTTAACAAGCATGATCAAACAGGCTGGCTTAACCTATTTTAAAATATTTACCACAATTCAGTGCTGTCTCTTTTAAAAATCTAAAAAGTAGTTGAAGCTTCGGTATTTAATAGAGTTAATGGATTAATTTATTTTTATACTTTACCTTGTCAATAAAACGGGATTAAAATTTATTAGAATTATATATGAATAACAACTGGAGAGTATTGTTTATCTTGGGTTATGTTCAATCAATGCTGATTACTGAACACTATAATTTCTTCGCTTCTGAACGTTAGTAATCAGTGTAACTCGTGCTTTCTTAAAAGTACTGATATTTTGTTCTATCTAATTTATTGGAATTTCGGATTATTATTTATTATATTAATTAAACTGCCAAGGTATCAAGATTCATTCAGACCAAATAAAATAGGTACTTCATCGACCACGCAAATCTTCCATTTTGTGAACCATCTCTAGGAACTTCGTGTATATTCTTTGGAGACTAATTTTGGTCTCTATTTAATAATGCAGATGCTATTTATGGGTCCAAAATGTCACGTTAGCGTATATTTATAGTAGGTATAAAATTCTTAAAGGTGCATGGTTTTTGGTATACACCCCACTGGCAAAGATTACAGAATAAAAATATAAGATGTTTCACTCGTTCGAATTTATCGCGTAAAGCACCGATGCCGCTGGTGACTTGGATGGTACAGTACGTCGCTACGTCCTTACTGGCATTTAATTTGGCATATTATACGGGACGTCGCCCGTCGAGCGCTGTTATTTTAGAACGGTGTTTATAATTGGTTGCTCGTGTTTTATATTTATGTTGTATAGATTTTTTAAATTTATTAATTAATTGTTGAAATGAGCAGAAAATTATATTAATATTTTTCTCTTTAATAGCAAAGCTTAAACACTAAATATTTGTAATATTTGCTAATACAAAATTACGGATTTATTTTTATAATAAGGATATTATATAAACCAGTACATTAAGCAAGAAAACACAAAAAATTCAATTCTATAGCTAACCAAAGGGGAATTGGTCAGTTCCTTTTGAACGAATTTACTAAATTTTCTTTTCATCATCCATGTAATCAATTTCCTATCAAATATTATGCAAGTGTCTATACCAGAGTCCGTATATATTTTACTCTCAAATGTATATTGAAAGACAATAGATTAAATTTAACACATAAACCAAACTCCAAACTTAGTATTTTACAACATTTATAAAAATTTTTAATTAAAGGATACCGCTGCTTCTCTTTTCACTGTTTTAACCTTGTCAATCCAAAAAATACGCGTTAATTAAAGATCAAAATTTAAGATTTAGTGGCCCTATTATTCTGGTGGCTAATGAGTATATTTAATTGAATGTGTGATAAATATCTGCTAAATTATCAATAAGTATCACAAAATTACTAAGATGCTGGATAAAAACTGTGAATTGATTCATTTTAAAAATTCAAGTTAATTTTTTACTTACCTTTTCAAATTCATATCCCGAACATTTTTCGAAATAATTAACATTTAAAAATAAACCTTTGTGATAAAGAATCCTATTAATTTAAATATATATTTCTCTGATTACTCCTGTATAGCTTAAAATAAAAAAGCTTTCCAAACTTCTCTGGTATCTACCGGTCTCGTTATTGACAACAAAAGCGAGTCGTAAACATAATTTATGAGAGCGGCGTCCGTTTGGAACAGCAACTTGAATCAAACCGCCCTGGAGTGAAACATCTTACCTATATTTTTATTCTGTAATCTTTGCCACGGGGAATGACTTAGTTGAGATTGATTGGTAGAATATGGAAAACATTACGAATATCCATGCATTAACATTATATAATATTCGTATTGTCACTGTAACATGATATATCGTACTGATAGATCATTACGACACGACACATTTCAAATTTACGGGGTCGTGAAGTTTTTCTTTTTTTTACATATCGTTTACTTTGACTGGAACCACTGAACTATAAATGCTTTTTATGTTGTTAGAACCAAGGAATTTAATAAAATATATGATCGTAAAATGATTTCAACGATCCTAATTTTTAATTTGGCAAGAAATGTTCATTTGAAACAGTTTCAGTATTCCATACTTTTAGGAAAAACCGCGCTACCAACTAAAATTGTAACATTATGTCGACCATGTACCAGTAGTTATTTCAGCCCAAAACCACTCGTAAAAGCTGGCTGTTTCGTTATAAAATTCGTGTTTGTATGTAACGGGGTAGTTCAAATTAAATGTTTCCTTCTTCTGGAACAATTTAAAATTTTACAAACAAATAATTTTATAACCAAAGCTCAAGCCAAACTTTTTACAAATTTTGGCGAAGGCGAACGGACAAATTATGGCGGATGCGTCAGTGTTGAATATGTACAAATTATTTCAAGCGGCTGTAAACACGTTACTAGATATTGCTTGTGACCTCAGACAGTATGATTTGGGATTTAAAATATCCATTATCGGCTGATTTACTTGTGTGTCTAGGTGTTTACTTTTAATTGATGGATAATTGTGACTTGTGATGAAATTTTTGAAGTTTCTACAAATATATTTTCAAGTTGCGTTACATATTCAAGAAAATTTACGCAAGTTTCAATATTTAATGGAACTAATGTACATCGTACAAGTTATTGAAAGTCGGGATAAACCACGACTGCATTGGAAGGAACATAAATATATGGGAAGAAATGCCACCCTTCACGCTACGTAACTGAAAAGAGTTATTTAATGTGAAAGTTTGAAATTTCTTAAATTCTTTAGTATATCTTGTACAGCTTTCAAAGGGGATGAGAACTTTTTACTTATTTTATGAAATATTTATGAAACTCGAACTTGGCTCGATATCTTTTTATAACAGTCCCTCTTATCCGTTTAGAAGAAAATACAGTAGCATGTGTCGAATGGTATTTTTAATATAGTGACTATAGGAGGGTGTAATTTCTTTTAAGGAAGATTTTACGTAGAATCGACCTCTAGATTTTGCAGTTTTCTCTGGATAATGACTAATAAATAAAATGAGAAAATCTCTCTCTCGCAACTTCTGCAGATTTGGAGTCTGGTTCGTAATTTTTTACACTCCATTTGGTGGATTAATTATTTCAGTTTCTGGGCTTCGTAACCGAGATCATTTCTCAAGGATTACACTGGTTCATGAAATCCTTCAATTTAAAATGTAGCCGTTGAGTTGTTGCTATCGCCCATTGATATAATTAACCCAAAAAATATTTCCACTTCTTTCTCAAGATTGAAAGCCAAAATCCTCATATTTTATCTTCCTCTCTTTTTTTTTTCTTTTATCGAAACAACATGGATAATTTTTATTTCCAAAATTTTGGTATTTGTAAAATTTCCTGACTTTATTTTGAGGAGAAAAAATGATTTTATACAAGAACAGCCTAGCCTGTGCCAGTCGATTTATCTTCCCAAAAAACCTCTGTAGGCGAATTTTGAGCATTTTTCATGTCAAAAACCTTTTTTTTTGTCGAAAATTCCAAACTTGTGATTTTTAACCAATCAGAACGTGTATTTCTGTCAGATCACCATAGCAACGGATGAATTTTATCGGAAATTTTTTCCTGGTGGGTACCCAACAGCGAATTATACTGGAAATTTTTTTGACGTTTATAATGACAGAATATTTTTTTTGACAATCTAATTTTTATTTGTTTACATAATAATTTTGATTTATTTCAACAAAAAGCTTAAATGTTTTCTAAATTCATGGACCATTATGATTGATGTTTATATTAAAAATGCAATTATTGTACATATATGGCAGGTTGATTCGAAGTTGCTTGCTCTTGATTTAGAGATTCTTGGACTGTCTTTGCAGAAGTTGAAGCAGACCTCATTGCTTCAATTATATCCTGATGATGGCCCGAGTCAATTTGCAGATATGGTTTTATGGAGTGACTGCTACCATGCCCTGTTGTTTTAATTAATTGCTGTTCTCCAATTCCCGTTTTGGCTAGAGTTGAAACAGCAGTGGCCCTCGCAGAATGATTTGTTATCTTGATCTTGTTGACATCGATTCCAATCACTGATGCCGCCGATTTGAACCAGGAAGATATTAATTGTATTTTGTCCAACCGGACTGTTCTTGTACCAACCTTTGGAATTGGGGTGCTGCCAGTTTGGATTTGGAGTTAAAAATAATAATTAATGAGTTGGTCTCGCTTGCTTATTAGTTTTTTGAACAGTCTTACTGGGCATAATTCTTCATTGACTGTATTCGGTACAAGCCACTTACTGTCGGCCATTCTTTTTGAACCGCCTTGAGTGGTCTTGGAGAAAACTGGGTTATACTCAATGCGTCCTGTTGGTTTCCCTTGATTGTCAATTTCCTCCACAAAATATTCTATTGTTGCTGCCGCTCCTTCATTTCTTCTCCAGGCCAATTCATTAGCAGCAAAAGAACTTTATTTGCAATCCTTCCGGAGTGTTTTCGTCCCAAAGCTCAATAATCTTTATCAATTCGTCTGCTAATAGTGCGGATGGACTTGCCTTTCTCTTGGTTGGATCTATTTGTAGCTTCCGACGCTTAGCATTTTTTGCAGCTCTTGCGTTGACAAATTCTATGTCAGAGAATGGATTAAATTTGCGATTATACCTTTCGAAAAAATATTCCTGCAACTGCTTAGCTGTAGAATTCCATAGAACTTTGATAACACTCTCCTTGTAGTCTTCGGAGTTCTTTTTTCGCATGTTGAAGACATAGTCATAGCGCCAGTTCTTCCACAGGTATATCCGCTCTGTCGAAATCATACGATTTTTCTGTGCAAAAGTTTATAAACTGCTTCCATACACTTGCCTTCGATTTCCTAGTATTCGCTGGTGTCAACTGCTTAATATTCTGGCGAATATTTTATTTACTTTCTTGACCGAAGCGAGACATTTTTCTACGTCGTGCTGTTTTGACAAATTTTTGACAAAAATAATTTCTAGTTTAGTTTCACTGAGTTGCCATAGTAACTGAATAATCAAGTTGACAAAACCTGTTTTGCAAGAACTTGATAAAGACGAAAATTGATGTTGTTGGAAACACATTTGGTGTGGAATTTTCTTACCGAATACCACACGAGGTCAAATTAAATCCGGAAATTTTTTCGAGCTCATGAATATTTTGAAAATTATCCCGAGTCGAAGACCTCTAGTGGTATTACTAGTGAAAATTTTGAAGCAAGGGGTAGGTATGGAAATATTATGTAAACTGGTTCATGCTAACTTCCTTATCGCAGTAAATAACGACTCAAGATCCACTGGTATATGTAAAATTTTCCCCCGAATCGAGTGCTGAAGACTAGAACGTTCTATCTAACATATTAAGCGAGTTGAGTAACTTTAGTTTTAAAAATGGGATTTTCGAAAATTTCATGACTACATTTTGAGGAGAAAAGATGATTTTATACAAAAACAGACTGTGGCAGTCGATTTCTCACCCCAAAAAACCCCTCTAGACGAATTTTTCAACTGAAATAATCCCAAAACAGTGTCAAAATGCGTTGTTTACAATATAGGGAGGAAAAAAATAACTGTTTTTTCTTACATGGTATTAGATAAAGTTTGGTGAACATTTGTTATCAAAATCTAGTCATTTTAACGATGGTTTTATTTCTTTATTTATACATTTCATACAACAGAAAATGTGGATGGACCGAAAACCTATAAAAGTGGATAATAATAGTGAACAATGAGAAAGCGTTATAAAAATGACCACACTGTAAAATATACAACTCGTAATGATGGCACTTCATGCATTTATATAGCCCATTTCCAGGTTATTTGTCGCCCGGAATTAAATGAGAAATTCTATAAAAGTTGATGGAAGTAACGGCACATCTAAGCATAGTTGTTTGTAAACAACTTTCAGACTTTTATTAAATTCGCGAAGAAATGGGATTGCCAGACTTGATGACTTCGGAAATTTTTGTTGATATATAAACCAAATATGAATTAGAATCTTTGTTGTTTAGTTTATTGAAATAAAGGAGATTTGAAATTGATTGAAATAAAGGAGAATGAAGTGACCACCGTGAAATATAGTGTAGTGAATTAGTAAAATTCAAATATCTCGAAAATCGTTAATATTTTGAAGATCAAAGAAGTATAGCTTTTTTCTACAGAAAAGATGGGGCTATCCAAATTAAATAAGTAAGTTGTAAAATAATGAACGATAAAAAATTTGTAGCTGATTTCATATAATTCATATGGCGCATGTGGCGACATCTACGAGTTAACTCAAATTATCTCACACATTCTTGTTTACCCTTACAAAAACTAGTTCATACCCAATTTTCAAATCATTATGTAGAAAAGTAGCTGATCTATTAACAAAAATCTATTTTATTTTTTTCGCTTTAACATCCTGTACCTCAGTAAGGAACAGACTAAGACCCATTATTGGTAATGAAAATATTATTATTTTGGCCTTCTGAACGTAGATTTACAATTTGGCCCATTACTTATGAATCACCCTGTATATTTATTGTGATTTTGCTGTTTTCTTTAGTCCGGGATCAAGTCTTAGAGCTCTCGAACGGAGAACATATACCTTGTACTGATGAGGCGCAAATACAATCTACAAGTTATGTTGTCCTTTCTAATTGCAAACCAGAATGGTTGGTATTAAATATCTTGTAGATATTCCAACCCCGTTTGACTTTGTGTAATTCAATATCCGTCGTGGCCTATAGCCCGAGAAGTAGTTGTTGCTTCTTAACTATAAACTTATAAAGCGTTGGAATAACCATTTTTCTGCGATATTTACTTCAAGTTACTTTCAATGTTTTTTTCAATTTTCCATAAAAAATAATATTCATCTAAAATATAGTACACGCGCTTTAGTATTATGTAATTTCATTAGATAAAGGTTCTTGTATGCAATTTAATCATATCCGCTATATCGATGTTGCTCTAGAGTGCCGTTTCAACATTATGATAATATATTGATTGTTACATAATGTTTCATCAAACGGTCCATAGGGAATGAGGTAATCGTAAGTGATTATACCAAAATGTTTGATAGTTTCTTGGACTTGCAAATAAATTAAAGTAAATTGTAGCATGATAATTGAAGAACCACAGCTGCTAAATTGGGGGAAAATTACTATTTTAGAAGAATGTTTCATTCACATCTCAGAGAAAATGATAGAGAGAAGAATAATCAAGTGTATTGCTAGAGTGGGTGTCTTAAGGTAGATTCATGCTAGCAAATAGTTATTTTTGTATGCGCGAAATGCTACTTTGGTGATTTTTTCTAACGGGGCATTTGTTGACAATTATTTCAAAGTGACAGTTCTTGATAATTATTTTGGAGTGACTTTTTATTCGCGTCAATTTCGTGCGTGATATTTATAACTGTAAAATAATGGAAATTTCGAGCGACGATGAAGAAAGCAGTACCCCACCTAACTTGACAGATGCGCGCCAATTCAGTAATTTCAAATCTTTTACCGGAGAAATCGAGGCGCCAGTATGAAAATGCATATCAGCAATTTAAAAACTGGTTTGAAGCATATAAAGCCAGAAAAATATCCGAAAATGTGCTGTTGGCATATTTTGCAGAGAAGTCTAAGAAGCTGAATTCTTCCACGTTACGGGCAATATATTCTATGTTGAAAGCAACACCCAATGTTGAAGAAAACGTGGATTTTAAGAAATTTACCAAGTTGGTTCCATATTTGAAAAAATTGTCAGTTGGAAACCATCCTAAGAAATCTAAGGTATTGACTAGAGAGGAAGTTGAACAATGCATAAGAGAGGCAGATGATGAAACCTATTTGTTGGTTGAGGTAGATTTTTGATGATTGTTTTATGCGTTTTTTAAATTACTGATTTCCTTTTAGGTTGTTTTAATACTGGGTATTTAGGGTGCTTTTCGCCGTGAGGAACTCACTAAAATGACGGTCGATGACATAGAAGATAAAAATTCCATTTTGATTGTTAAAGTACCCGAAACAAAAACGAATATACAACGAATTTTTACAGTTTCAAATTTAGATTATACTGACATTTACCGAAAATATGCGGCTCTTCGTCCAAGTTATGCTACCAGTCACCGATTGTTTTTGAAGTATCAAAATAAGAGTTGTTATTGGAAAGATGCCTAGCTTAATAGCAAAACACCTAAAATTACCAAATCCTGATGCCTACACGGGCCATTGTTTTCGGAGAACATCAGCCACACTCCTTGCTAATACGGGGGCTGATATATGTGTTTTGAAGCGACATGGAGGATGGAAATCTTCGACTGTGGCCGAAGGATATACGTGGAAGATTCTATCAACAATAAAATTCAAATATCAAATAAAGTTTTAGACTGTGAAATTTCAGGATCAAGTGCTGTCACCTCTACGACAGTTGCTTGCAAATCAAAAATGGATAGTCTTCCAACTCCCAAAACTACGATATCACGTGCTGAATCTGAGTTATCTGGTTTAGGAATAAATATTGGTTCGTGCACTGGATGCACCATTAATGTTAACATTGTAAATAATAAATAAAATTAGGTAGTGTTAAATTCTCTCACAATTTGGAAGCCTTAATTATTGTTATACATTAATAAATAAATGATTTCTTGGGTTTTTCCTTGATTGAGGAACAAAGGTTAAAATATAAAAATCCCATATAGTGTGCAGTGTGCGAAGTAAGTATTTCGCACACTACTTCGGGCACGGTGTCATGGTAACGAAAGAAAATGAAAAAAAGGGTCACTTCGCATATTGTTGTCAATGCGCGAAGCTTGTCATTTTTTGACGTTTGTAGAAAAAACATTTCCACTACTAGCCGTGAAGTTGACCATTATTGCTTCTTCTAGCCAACTGAAAATTTGAATTTCTTTATTAGTGGTTAATAATTTTCTATTATTAACCTAGGTCAATTCAAATATTTTGAGAATTCAGCGATAGTAGTTCAACAAAAACTTGTGCAACATAATTTTGTATATCCAGGAGAGTGTCTTTAACATATTTGCTGCTTGAAATTATACCTATCAAGATAAAATTATTTGAATAAAAATGCCATTAGCTTAAAATTCGCGCTCAACCAAAAATGACTGATGACAAAACGAGTACGTTCATAATATATCGAAAACTGACAGTGTACTTGTCAGTCAGACGATGAGGTAAACGCTTCTCGTGGTGCGTTCGAGAGTTATTTTTAATTTTTGTCTAGTAATGGAAAAATTGTATATACACCATGGTGTTGAAGACATTTATAAAACTTGCACCTTATTCCGCTCGGGGCAAACCCCCTCGCGAAATAATCTTGGTGCTCGGTCAATAATAATCGTCTTGAATAGATGAGGCTTTTACTTGATGTAGATCCATAGTAAGTTATGAAATCAAACAATTCTATTTTGTTAAATCTACCTTATATAACCTTAAAGTTGTGACGCGTTTCGCTAACACGTTTGAAAAAGCTACTGTGTTAGCGAAACTCGTCACAACTTTAAAGCGGCTACACACACGCCTGCCGCAGGGGCGATCTAGGGTGCAGGGTGGTTGGGGCAATCTAGGAGGCGTCTCTACACACCCACCTGCCGCCGCCGCCTGCCGGCCTGCCGTTCAGTGCGACAGTTGACGTGCTGAGAGCAGATTACACTTGAGTCGTGTAGATGGTGCCGTCATTTTCGAAAAATCAAAAGATCGGCATTGCCTTGGCTGCGTCCGTAGAGCTACCGCAGAAAAAAAGAAAAAGGAAGTACTGGGTGAAGAATTGGTTGAAGAAACGGAAAGAATTGTGTCACATGAACGTTATGCGAGAATTGGAAGTTGATGATCTCAAAAACTTTCTACGAATGGATGTAGAATGTTTTGAAGACATCCTTGGCATGGCACTAAATATTTCAAACATCATTTCCAGAGTTTGTTGCCTCATGTCCCTGTTGAAATAATGTTTGTTTTTTTTATCCCACATGTGGGGCCAGTCTTTAAAGACTTCTATAACCCGCGTCCAAACATCACGCTCTTGGTGGTTGTTTTCCATGATAACCATATTCGATCTACCTCAGCGAGCTGCACAATGAAAACAAACATCCAACGGCTTTCTCTACAGAACTGAGTCGAAATCGGCCCGATCACCCGATCACGCTACACACGCGAGTTGTGGCAGGGCGGCTGTACCCGATCTAGGAAGCAGGAAGGTCCGGCGCACCCTGCCACCCTGCAAAGGAGGCGATCTAGGAAATCGCCCCTGCTTACCTAGATACGTTACAATGAAGGAGGCGATTTGGGGTCACCCCCACTCTTACACCCTAGATCGCCCCTGCGGCAGGCGTGTGTGTAGCCGCTTTTAAGGTTAAATATAATGTAGATTTAACAAAATAAAATTGTTTGATTTCATAATTTAATAATAGTCTTCTCCACCTTTGTGAATAATATACTATTATTTGTTACTGTTAGTTTTGAGAGATGTCTTTGTTTCTGGAAACAATCAGAATATTATATTAAATGAAGAAGATGCAAAAAGTGACATTATACATCCTTGTGTTGTGTTCTTGTATTTATTTTCAAATTGTATCATGCGCTACATCCTTAGTTAGTTACAAAGTTAGCGAAAATTTCCAATTTCATTCACTCAATACTTAATAACCATAATTTGATAAGTCTCCTTATTCGTTAGGAGAAGTAATGTACACTTACGGTTTGTATCGTAATTAAGCGATCCAAAACTCGATATCTGATACTAGATGATCCTATCTGAAAGGATAATGTACGAGGATTAAATATTATAATGAAGTTTCGTAATTAGATAATACTGCTTTTCCCCTATATTGTAAACAACGCTCATTTTGACACTGTTTTGGATGAAATTTTCTGACCCCATCATTTCTCCTTCAACCAAGTTTTCTGTTACTCTTTAAGTACTGCAGGAGACTTCTGGCTTCGTTATTTTGTAAAAAATTTAATTTGCAATTTCCTTATCATTGTTGACGCTATCTGCTAAATAACTTTCCGTAATAGATGCAGATTTCCACCCGTCATGTCGTTTGGGAGTTAAATCAACTCCAGTACTCTACTTTATCAACTTTACTTGGACTTTAAGACATGCTGCGAAACTTCATTATACAATATTTAATTCTCGTACATTATCCAAATATAATTTTATAGCCATTGTTATGTAAATATGTATTGTCAATTTTATGAGGAGCATCTTCATTTTTAACAAAATTTATATTTTTTTCAGATCCGCTCAACAGCATTCATAAGCTAATTTTAAATCTTCGGTCTTCTGAAAATGACTTTACAATGGGATAAATTATCCCCTCAAGAATTTCAGCAGCTCCAGGATTTAGCAGCATGTAAGTGTAATGAGAATTATAATTTTAGATTAGAATTTTAGCTTTGGGTCATTAATTTTCTGAATAATTATTTTTTAATTAGTGTTTTTTCGGGGGTAATATCCCTGATGCATTTAATTTTTCCGGAAAAATTAGATGCACGAGGGATATTTGATTAAATTATTTCCTGAGTTGAATAAACATTTTATTTTGTTATACATGCAGTTCTTTGTAGTCTTCCCCATTAGCTTTACAACTGTCAACTTAGCTGTCAGCAATTTTTTCGATTTTTTTTCCGGACAAACTGCTGACAGCTAAGTTGACAGTTGTTAAGTAATTTTTCCACTTAAAATTTATATTTGACATACAATTCTTGATAGCAATTGGTCAAAATTAATAGAGGAAGGAAATAATCTATTGAAAAACTGAAATTGAAGATTTATATTCTAATTTCGAAAAGACGTATTCTACATTTTGAACAATTTCAAGTTTTCCAATTAAAAAATTTCACATCACCTTTGAATTAGCAACTTAAAATTAATAAGATCATGCAAATATTTTAGCTAATGGATAATTTTCAGTAATTTCTCAGCTAAATGACAGCTGTCAAGTTCCAAAACTGGAAACTCTGCATTTACGCATTTACTTTTAATTAAGCGACATAGAATATGCACTTTTTTTAGCATATTAATTTTCCATGTTTGATTTGACAGCTATTTGATTAAATATTTGACATTTATTGGTCATTTGTCAGCTAGTTGACAGTTAAGCATTAACGTAATGCGTAAAGAAAGTCTTTTTGGCCTCTAACTTTTTTTTTGGTAATGATATCCAGATTTTTAACGACTCATTTAAAAGATATGAATAATTGACACAAATTCACTTCATCTACAATAATTACGCCAAAAAAAAACTGTCTGAATTATTTAGGTTAAAACAGGCAATTTAGCCTACAATTTACCTTCTTACCTTCTTGCTAATATTGAATAGAGAAATTCTTAGGTTAAATATTGAAGAATCGGATAAAACTGATAAAAGTTATAGACATTTATATGGCATCGTAAATTTCATTGTTCAAGAAAGTTTTGTGACAAAACCTATAGAGATATTAAACTACAATTTCTTGGTAATTTATAAAGCATTCATTTTATTCTGTCAATTTGTTAATATAGCTGATATTTCTCACTCAATTATGAATCGATTTCGATAGCTTTTCCATCGAAATGCATCTGCAACATTAATAGTATATATCAATACGTATTTTAAATACAATTAATAGAACATTTAACACCCTGTATAGTTATGACTTTGACCATTGGAAACCAGAGGTTCCCCCTCTCTAGCCTAGAGGTGGTCTTGACATTTTTTTGATATCGTTCACGATTGTTAGTTTTAAAATTGACACCCTGTATAGTCTATACAGTGTGAAACCACTTATGGAATAAAATTCTTTATGTCATTATTTTAGAAAATTATAAAAAATGCCGAGACACGTCAACTTTTGAATTGAGTTGTGCGTTATGTAAACATAAATGTAAATGTACAGGGTGATTCACGCAAGTACGCCATAGTCGGTGTTTTTTTTTAATGAAACACCCTGTATATTTGCATATTTTTGAAATCCTCTTAATGAACCGATTCCAACAAACTAAATAATGTATGGTCAATTATGAATTATACAGGGTGAAATTTTTCTTTTTACAGATATTAAACACATACATAAAATACCTGATGTATTTGATTTTAATGCATTAAAATAAATGCTCAAAATGTTCTCCACCTAGTTGTTGGCAATAGCACAGTCTCCTATAGAACTCCTCCTTAACTTTGCTTGAAGTTTGAGGTAAAATATTCCGTATTTCTGTAGTTATCCTGTCTTTGAGGTCTACAATGCTAGTTGGTTGTGTTGCATATACTTTGTTCTTGAGATAACCCCACAGAAAAAATCTAACGGCGTAAGGTCTGGTGATCTAGCTGGCCACTCAATAGTGCCTCTTCGTCCAATCCATTTATTGGAGAAGATTTCATCTAAATAAGTTCTTACCATTAAAGCATAATGGGGTGTTGCCCCGTCTTGCTGGAACCAAACATTTTCATTCGGTAAGCTAGGATCTATTGCGTTGGGATATAAGTTTGCCAACGCAGTAATAACTTCATTTCTAAGCATATTTAAATACGTTTCAGCTGTCAAATTTTCATCTATAAATATAGGACCAATAATATGGTCGCCTATGATACCGGCCCAAACGTTCACCTTTTGAGGGTACTGAGTATGTGTCTCACGCATCCAATTAGGATTCTCTGCTGACCAATATCATTATTAGACAATGCCAATATCTACAGTTCTGTCGGCTTACCTCTCCATTCAATGTGAATGTTGATTCGTCAGAAAAACAATGGTACCAAGAGCTATCTCATTTCTGTTTAGCTTATTTATCAATCTTTCGCAAAAATCCATTCTACGATCTGGATCGTCTTCTGTTAACTCCTGCACAAAAGTTAATTTGTAGGGATGAAGTTTTTCTTTATGAAGACATCTTAGAACAGTTGTATGACTAACATTATTTTCGCGGGCAATTTGACGTGTACTTGAAGTTGGATTCTCTTCGACACTTAACAAATATCCACTTTCGCATCATCTTCAACGAAGTGTGGTTTTCTTTTCAATGGTTTGACATGCCCAAGTTCTCTGAATTGTGCATGAATTTTAGACACAGTATTTTGGGAAATATTAGGCAATTCGGGATACCTGTGATTAAATAATTTTGCCACTTCAACTTGACTTCTGCAGTTATCCTCGTACCCGATCATCATTAAAATCTCAATTCGGTGAGTCTCAGTTAAATATTTCATTGTTATGTCGACAAGGAGAGAGTGTTTTTCAAAGATTTTACTTTTTCAGTATAAACTGTCAACACATCAACAACTGACAGAATAGAAAACAATCCACATTATTTACCGATTTAAAACAATCCACTTATTTACCGATTTTGTCTAATTATTGGCGTTTTTAGGCAATTTTTAGGTATTTATGATAAAATTCATGGGCTGAGCAGGATTTGTTTAATATACAAATACGTCTAATAATTAGTTAGTTTAGATTTTTGATCCATATTTAGCTAATTTAAAAAAGTAAGTACCAATATTTCAAGTGTAATAAATTATTAATTTTAAAATTTCACCCTGTATAATTCATAATTGACCATACATTATTTAGGTTGTTGGAATTGGTTCATTAAGGAGATTTCAAAAATATGCAAATATACAGGGTGTTTCATTAAAAAAAACACCGACTATGGCATACTTGCGTGAATCACCCTGTACATTTACATTTATGTTTACATAACGCACAACTCAATTCAAAAGTTGATGTGTCTCGGCATTTTTTATAATTTTCTAAAATAATGACATAATTAACGAATTTTATTCCATAAGTGGTTTCCACACTGTATATATCAGGTAAGAAATTACAAAGACAGTAACACTGCATTTTTCTTTGTAACTGTAGTTGTCTTTCACTTTCTTTAATAGATTCATATTTTTATAATTAATAATATTAAATTTAGTCCCCG
>CAJUYH010003038.1:0-17193 GCA_910591685.1 Galerucella tenella
TCCTCCGACACTGCTCATATGCCACATATGCTCTTTTTGATCTGCTGTATAGATGAGAGTTCTAGGTTAGTTTCCTGTCGAGGGTAATACCAAGGTATTTCACCTCTTCCGAAAAGTTTAGTTTGCTTTTGAAGATTTCGGGAGGTGTCAAACCCGATAAACTTCTTTTCCTGGTGAAAAGGACCATCTGTCTTTCTGGGATTGATCGACAGAGAGTGTTTCTTACACCATTTTTCAATTAATTTAAGCCCATCCTGCGCTCTATCGCACAGTGTGTTCACAAATTTGCCAGTCTGCAAGATAACTATGTCATCTGCGTATGCAATTGTGTAAAATCCATTGTTGTTGAGGTGATTAATCAGGGTGTCTAGGAATATGTTCCACAGAAGGGGTGATAAGACTCCTCCTTGTGGACATCCCCTCATGACCAGTCCTCTTACTATGATGTCTTCTACATTGTTACTTATTGCTCTACTAAAGAGCATCTTGAGTTGGAAAGGTTGTTTTATCAAACGCTCCCTCGATATCTATGAATATACCCAGGGTGGATTCTTTGTTGTCCAATGATCTTTCGATTCTGCCAACCACTTGGTGAAGGGCCGAATCAGTGGACCTTCCCGGAGTATATGCATGCTGATTTGGATGAAGTGGGTTGTGAACTAGCACTTCATCTCTTTGTATGTATTTGCTTCCTTATGATACAGTGCCGGTGAGAAATTCTGTCACTTAATTGATCTAGCTCCTGCTGAGGTTTAATATTTCGTACGTGAGTGTCCCCGACGGTTTTTTTACCAAGAATTTGCTGTGTTCCTGTTTTGGCACCGAGGTGCACAACCACGCGCAGCAGTTTTTGATATTTCAAATACAGCATCCTTGTGCCCGAGACCCACTTTACTATGGTTTGCCAGGGTTAAGTGTTTTTGCATACAGTCCAGTGTGGATCTGATCGGGATCATACTAAAGATTTCAGTGCTGCCTGAGAATCTGAGAGGATAAGGATCTCTTGGCCTCCATACTCCCTTTCAATATTCATGTGCTAATACGTGTCGGTAGCGTAGCTTGGCTGGATTAGTTCTCGTTAATTGTGGCCAACATGTTATTACTTCCCATTTAAAGTAGTGATTTTGTGATAACCTCTATGTTTCTTGTTTCTGGAATGGATATGTTGGTTCCTACGTGCCAATTCCCACTGCATTCCAGTCTTTATGCAGTCATTATCGCTTCCGCCTTCACATGCAGAGCAAGAAGCGGAAGATTGGCAATGGCTTCTATTGCCGCAGTCTGGCTGCTTCTCATCGCATTCGCACAAACAGGCAAGCCTCCGAATTTTCGATCCCTCCAGCTCGGCTTTTCTCTGATCTGCTTTTGGTCACAAACCCAATGCTCATTCGTAACCATGGCTCTCACTACAGTTGTGTACAGCCAGTGTAGGATCCTTGGACTCAGTCCCCATGTGTTTCCTATCGCCGATTGGCAGCCACTAGGGATATTTTTCTCTTATTGGTTGTTTTGTCGTGTAGGTGTGAAGTCCCGGTTAGTTTTGCATTCAGAATTATACCCAGATACTTGATCTCCTGGTTCAGACACACGGGTTGGAGAGGGTTGGCAGTTTCAGTCACTCATGCTTCATTTTTCCAGTGAAGGGAATTAGCACAGTTTTTGCAGGGTTTTCCCTGGCATTCCCTCCTACATTTGACCACTACCGCCAAATTATTTTTCCATTGGAACCTAGAATATAATAAAACTTACTTGATGTGAAGAAATCGGAATTGTATTTGTAAAAACTGTCCAAATGATTCCTTCTGTACAATTTGGAGTTGTCAACGATCCGTTATACCTATAGAAACCAGCTAAGTCTTTAGGTAAATAATTTTTGATGACAAACCCATCCAATTCATCTGGTACATTCAATTTAGTTTGAACTCTGGAAATTTCATCAAGCAATGGGTCAAAATCCTGGAGATTATCTGGTGATAGCTATTATAACAGAAAAAATAATAATTGATAATTTATGTTAATGATCGGTACCAACTAAATACTTACGTCAAATAAAACTGCTAGAACTGCGACACCTCCATGATATTTTAATGCTTCCTGAAGATTAGCGAATCTTTTGGCGTAATGGACGAGATGCATCTCCAAAGGGAATCTAAAAATGGTAAGAACGTTGTATTCACTTGTATCATGCTCTCGTTTTCATCGTTTTGCAGTAAAGCGAGTATCAGAGCGGGAATACTGGGATAGGGCATGCCGCTAGTATAAAGGCTGATTCTCACCTAAGCGGCACCGAGTGAAGCTGCGCGGTGGGAGGTGTAGCGTAATTTCCTACATGTTATTCCGACCTAATCGGCATTTGGCAGCAGCAGAAACGAAACAGATGCGTTTGAGTGTTGGTGTTTAACAATACAATAAGTTCGGACATGTTTGATGATTGATGATCCTCATCGTCGGACGATTTTATGTTTGTCACTGAAGTGTGTAACGAATATGAACAGAAAAAGAGAGAAGAGAAGCGACAATATTGGGTTCACAATAGACTAGAAGGCGAATCCGTGCAAACTGCAACCTCTAAGTCTTCCGGTAACACTTTGCTTTTGACTCGTTGGTAATCCCCACTTGGCAGTAGACAGACAGTCACGAGCGTTTTTTAAGTATTCATGTCGCGAGCCAACGCCCCAGGACGCGTTGAAATGCTGAAGCGCCGAGCCGCGATGCCGTGCAGTCATTCTATCAATTCACGAAAAATATCGAACACTAACAAAATTTTAAAACAAATTGTAAATACGTTAACGAAAACTAGTAATGGTAGAAGTAAAACTAATATCTGTGAAAACAATAGGTTCGTTCGAACCACCAGTAATTTACAATAATATTACCAATACCCATGCGCAGTTGATAAAAATCGTTCCCTCCACCTAAAATTACTGGTTCAGAACCAACGATTATAAACCCTACAGGATTGCTTATTCGCTTCAATCTTTCGTCGGTGCTTACGTCACCAGTGGACCTCGACCGATTTAAAATATACTGCAATCGTTAATAGTTTCCACTTTTTTCTAGTTTATTTGCAAACAATAATAATAAATTAATTTTTTTGGTGATATGTTATTTTAAAAAGTTATATTTATTAGTAAGTAGTTATAAAATATAAATAGACGTTTGAAACAATAACTTTGAATTGAAGGAACTTGCTTATAATTTATTTTGCACAGAAACAGAAGCAAATCTACGAGATGTACTTATGAGTTAATTGATGGGTGAACTCAGCATTATATATTTTTTTTCTTATGGGGAAAATAAAATAGACGCCTTATGCACTAATAAAAAATTTATTAATAAACAATTTTTTAAAACCTCTATCATCTCTTGTGGTACTCACACATTTTCTCTTCAAACATTTTTTTCTCTGGGATTGATAGTTATTATAAATACTTGTTCGAAGTTTACAAAGGTGGATTCATGCAAGCAAAAATTAAAACTTACATTACTTTAAAACTAAAACTAAGAACTTATAAAACCATGTAATGTAGATGTTTATGCCAGAAACTGAGAAGCTAAGGCATTCTTTTTAGTTTTAGCTTATATCTTAATTTCTTATTTTTTTGCATGATCATCTACATTACATGGTTCTCTGTTCTAAGTTTTAGTTTTAAATTAATTTTAATTTTTGCTTGCATGGGGAAATGTATAAATTGAAACGCGAATCCAAAAATTTTCTATTTACACTGAAATAATGTGATTCGTATTTATAGACTTTCTTGATTGACAATTATTAATAAACAACACCTTCAAAATTGAAAAAACGGATAAAATATCGTCAAAACACACTTTGTAAACAAACGATAAACCATAAAATTAAAAAGGCTAGGTCCAGTGATGACGTATTCGTCCGATTTGAGCGAGGCGAACACAGAGTTGAATGGAAATAAGCAATCCTGTAGGGTGTATAATCGTTGGTTCAGAACTCTCGATTACTATCAGTTCTCTGTTCCATCCCGTTTGTGGACCAGTAAAATTACCGTTCAAACGATTCTTGCTTGATAGCGAGTAAAGACAGTTCTGAAATTAAGAAACATGTGCAATGGCAACATTTTTATCTTAAACTGACAAATTTGTTTTTTATGGAAAGTGTAAATAGGATATAAAAGTGAGTTTTTAGTTTTTGAACTGTTTTGAAAATAGTGTGCACCGTTTCTTCCTGACTGTTTATTTGTGTAGTCGTTGATAAAATAAAAAAGGGAAAAATGGAGTCCGAAACCACTTTATAAATTGCTTCTACTTATGATATAGGTAATTGAAAAATGGTCGAAATGGAACATACATATAATTTTGCCATTTACCTACATATTTATCCACGTTACAAATACTTCTATTATTGTGATATTTTGATTTGGGTGATATTATTAGTATCAAGCTTCACTAATTTGATATTTTTAGGTTAAAAGTGTCCATTTTGGTTTCTATAAGTTCGTTGTATTTATTTTTTTGTATTTTCAAGCCTGAAGGCTTTATTACAAATAAAATGTCTTGTTTTTATACTTTCATTTTCTGATTAATGTTAATACAATAAAATATATTCTCAATGATATTAAAATCAATTTATTGCTGGCAAAGTATTTAAGCAGCATCCCTAGTAACTACTAAACTAGTTTAAAATACGATCTAACTGTTTGGTGAGAGATTACCAGTATTTTTACTGATTTCTTTCACGCATGCGCATTAAATAGTTCAATTACTGGCTACGTACGATAACAGAATTGCTGGTTGGAACGAATCTAATATAAACAACTTCTATCACGATTTTAAAAAGAAGACGACAGAATTGTTGTGTAACGTCAACCTTTATGTAGCTAGCTTCTTTTTCAGGGAATGTACGTCACAGCATAAACGGCGAATTTTCAAATCGACATAAAAACCTTGTGAGAATAAAAACAATAAAAATTCCCCATTATAACTTTCTCCACCACAAACTGCCAGCATTGAGAACACATCTAGCTTAACAATTTATTTACCTGTAGGTTTCAATTGTGTGCTCAGATTTCCAATGAAAATGAAGATGATCTAATAGGTATACTTCTGGTAATCCTCCACCGCTAACTTCTGGTACATTAGTACGAATTTTTTGACGAACTTCGGCTGAAATTAAAAAAAACCAATTGTTCAATCTAAAGTAATTTCATACAAAAATCGAGCGTAAGCATAAAAAACAGTAATATAAATGTAGAGCTAATAAATGGAGCATTCAGAAGTAAAACAATATCCTCTTTAAAGGTATATAAATAGTATATTAAAGTAAGTGGATATTAAGATCTTTAAAACACCTGCGATTTTTCGACACTTGCAAAACTAAAGTGCGTGCAGGAAAGTGGGTTAAAACCTTAAAACATAAAGTAGTAAGGAAGGAGCGTGTGTCACATCTCCCATAATAAATAAAAGAGCCCATTTTGGATACTTTGGGACTTATTATTTGTTTGGTCGCTGTTTAAAAGTTGGTTTTTATGTTATATTTTGCCGATTATTACTAAGTCAGATGTTTTAGTTTATAATAGAATTTTCAAAGGTTAAGTTGGTTTTTCAGTTACGTTATATAATACTCTCAGTGATATAAATATAGTTCTTAAGACAATGGTTTCTTGTGGACGTTCAAAGACTTGCAAAAAACGACGCTTTGAAAATTACTTTTCAATGTGAGTACATATTATTATAATCTACAGATGTGAATATTGGTCTTTATATATGTTAAAAATTTCAAAAAATACACATAGTTGTTCCTAACCTAAATTTTCACTTGACATGTTATGACATGACATGGGCGTATCATTTTGATTTTTAGTTTATGAACAAATATATCAAATTTATTTTCAGCATATCATTATTATTTAGAAAGCTTCTAGCTTTTAATATATCATTTTATAATACACTTGTTACTTACAATATTTTCTATTCTACTAAATTGTAAGTTATTGAAAATATCAATTCCATTTTATAGAAATAGTTTTATCCTAATTAAAATTGGGTACGGCGCCACTGATATATTCTATTCTGCGGCGGTCATTTTGGATAGCTATCCCGGTTAACTGTCCTTGGCGTAAGGATCCTTCCTTACTACTTTATGTTCTAAGGTTAAAACGCACGGTCGTAGAAAATAGTTATTTTCCTAACAAGTGCGAAAAGTGATACTTTCCCGCACGCGACTGCAGTTGACCCGAACGTCGCGGAGCGGATTTCGGCAAGTGGTCAAGGGCGGGAAAGACTGCACTTTACGTATATGAGGATGGCATCGGTTGCAGGTCGCATAAAGATGACGTTGACAGCAACAGTTTCAAGTTATTTTCAGATGAAAGAACTTTATTTGATACTTATATTTTGTAAATATCTATTCACCTGTTTTAACTATATTCCCAAGAAGAAAACTATCTAATAAGGTCAAAATCCGCATAATTTTACTTTCCCGCACTAAAGCGGGCAAGTGACCCTTTCAAAACTAAAATGCGTGCGGAAAATGGGTTAAAGCGCACGGTCGTAGGAAAAATATGTTTACTGACACTTCAGGATAACAACCTTGTAGTAGCTGATATTGAGCATTTTTTAAGATCGTTGAGAAGAAGTTAAGACACTAATCTTCAGGTTTTTCTTAATAGGCATGATGACTGATTTTGAAAAACTGTTCCACGATGTTCTCACGTATATACTTTATAAACAATAAATGTTATTTCTGTGAGAAAAAAAGTTTTTAAAGGAAAATTCAACTTTAAAAAACACATTTCAAATTATACGCCAAAACGCTAGAATAGTAATGGCGTCTGTCTATGACATCATCAATTCGTAAATACCATTTATAGGTGATCTGTGACGATAGGTTATCTGTGATCTGTGTCCTGAGGTAAAGTCGTCAAAGTCAAACCATAGACAGATTATATTTCTCTATGAGTCAAACTTCAAACACTTGACGCATGAATCAAGCAACGCCAACAAACAACAAAGAAAATTCAAAACAGATGTTCGGATCATAGATAGTTGCGAAAGTACGACGTCACTCTCTTCTGATTGGTGTTTGAGATAAGATGGTTAAATTTTGTGCTTAAATATTTTTACTAAAATGAATGTAATCACACATGTAAAATTAAAATAAGTGATTTCTTTAGAATCTCTGTATCTTATATAATTACGAGTATATCAAATCAATACTTTAGTGATTCTTAGTGACTGTCATCATGCCTATATATTCAATATAGCCCAAGTCCCAGAGCGATAAGACATAACTTATTTTCAAATAGATGAAATTTTAGGTTCTCAGCATAGAGTAATAAATAAGAGAGATGTTAAACGTGTGGTGTTTTGTGGCACAAAGTTACCACTAGCGTCAACCTTGGCTACTGGTACAAACTAGCACTCAAGACGCGCGCTTTTCGAATTTTAAAGCTTTCAGCATACGCGTAATATTGTACAATATTTGCACTTCAATATTTCTTTCTTAGTCTTTCAAGTCAAGTCTTCATAGACTAAGAAATAACATTATTGTGCTAAATCATTCAGCTGCAAATATTGTATTAGAATAATATTATAGGGAATTACGGTAGGAGATTAAAAAAACCCTTTGCAAGTGAGAAAATATAATATTATTAATTCAACATCTTTCATACAATAAGATATCCAAAATAACATACAAAAACAGTCAATACCTGAATCTGAATCGGGATGAAATTGTACTCTAAAGTTTAGAAAGGAAGTGCAAATTTTGTCAATCTAAATGAATCTGTAAAATTATTTTTAAGGAAGTGATCTTCACGCAAATAGTTCAGTTAGTTGCTGTAAAGCGCCGTGCCCTACTGGCTGCGCACAGACTTTGTGCCAGTTTCTTCCACGTTTTAAAACCTCTCTTATTTATTACTATATCGTTCTCAGTAGCATTTTGTGTGCTTTGAATATCTGTGTGTTTGTGGAGCTATCCTAAGGGCACCTGGGCAGGTATCAGGTGAGAAAGATAACTAAAAATAAGAGTTACTTTACTTAAATTCAAAAGTCTGATTTTTATATATGTTTTGTTGAATAATATTCTAGAGTAATATCAGACGCCTTAAAGCTGCAAAAAAAATAAATAATGTTATCAAGGCAAAAGACAACTATTACTTAGTGATATGTGCTCCAACAGATTCGACCTCTACTGATTACTATACGTTTATGGAGTTTGTGGAGCTTTAAAGCGTCTGACAAAAGTTTTAGTTCATGGAAAGTGTCTGACACTTATGATACTACTCTAGAATATTATTCTACAAAACATATATAAAAATCAGACATTTGAATTTAAGTAAAGTAACTCTTATTTTTATTCATCTTTCTCACCTGATAGCTGCCCAGGTGCCCTTAGGATAGCTCCACAAACACACAGGTATTCAAAGCACACGAAATACTACTGAGAACCTAACATTTCATCTATTTGAAAATAAGTTACGTCTTATGGCTCTGGGATCTTACTCTAATACGTACTACTCCAAACATTATAATATTATACAAATGAAATGACGTATGCCTACCTATTTTCATTTCTAACTTCAAATATTAGGGACATTTTTTACTTTACCTGAATGACCATTATTTTTTAACAGGATGGTGATGCTTTGCTCATATCCATATATACTAAAAGGGCGGAAGTCAGCGTAATTCGACACTGAATTTGAAAGAGCAATAGGGCTTTGTTGAGTTCCTTGGTGACATAATGCAGCCCAATGGTCTAAAAACAAAAAAAAACATAGATATAATAATTTATATTGTTTGTTGATACTATATATTAAGCATATTTTTTCATAGATTATAAATTGACCTTTCAGTGGTCGCGCTTTTAATTGAAATTAGTCGCACCGGGTATTGTAGACCCAATGTAAGAAATCCACTCTACCCATAAGAAACATCCTGCAAGATACATTATTCCTACAAGTGCTCTTATTTCTGCTTGTTGGTGCGTTTGGCATCTCGTTCGCGGTTATATTTACCTGAAATAGTATCGATATTTGTTTGTGCTTTTGACTTGAAAAATAGATAGATTTTGTGAGGTGACTTTTGACCTATTCCACTGCGACCTTTTCAGATCTATTGTGGTCCTCTAAACTCTAGATTACATGCTCCAGCCTGACTCTTTTTAAAAGTTTATTAGCGTGGAGACTGAACTTTTCATAATAGCTCTCTGCCAATAGCTTTTCTTCGCCTAATGCAAAAAACCGCACATTTGCCAGGCTATCGCACTGACATAGGATGTAATCTGCCGTTTTTTCTTCTAGGTGACAAAACCTGCACATATCTTCGTTTGTCAATCCCATCAGCTTTAAATGCCTATTGAGCTTATAATGCCCTGTTAACAGACCCACTACAGTTTTCCTATCTTTGGCCATCAGATCTGCTGTAAATTTTGGCGAGTGCTCTAATATGAACTGTTTCGCTTGCCTCTGTCCTGGTGAGTTCCTCCACCATTTCAGAGATTTGTGTTTTTAACTATCGAAGATAATAGTTCATCTGTGAAGCATTGTAGTGATGATTTAGCATTTGTGCAGCTCCTTTTACTTTAGGCAAGTGCATAGTCAAATTGTTTTCCTGTATAGTCGCTGAGAAGATGCATGCTTATTCCATATTATACTCTACTTTCCATCTAGCTATCACTTTCCCCTTCAGCTTGCTTTCAAATCTTATTATCTGACTTCTACATTGTCAGCTATGACTTCGTCTTCTTCATCATTTAATCCATTCGAAGTTCGTTATATACAGTTAGTCGCGGAATGCGGTTTTCGGCATTCGCTTGCAAAAATTATTTGTAAAAAAGTTACCTAGTTTTCATTTGTCCAAAATCAGAAATTACATTGTTGCAGCCAAAAATGCATTCGAAAAATGCATTTTTTGAGACGCCCGTTCAGAACTGGCCCAGAATGGGTACTCGGGGGTTTTCCAGGTCGCTGATCACGATTATGATGTTCAAATTGACATCCTGACCACCTGGGGCTCAGGAACGCCGACAAACATCATCTCCGTGGAACACTCCCAGAATTCGTGCGGGGAAGGAAAAACACTTGGCGCCCGGGGGTTTTTTGGGTCGCTGAATTCAAATATGGGGCGCACCAGGTGTGCGGGAGGTGTTCGCCGATACATTAAGCTGGTTGCCAGTCGCGAATTAAGGAAGCCGCTACTAGAAGCTTGGTGTGACCACGAAATTCGCAGCTGATACGACCAGCCGGCGAGTATTTGCCAGCGGCTGACGAAGTTGGACATGTTCAACTTTTGGTAGCAGGCAGCGGCAACTAAGAGGTCACGTGATCCACTTGCGCTCGCTGGCGCCAGCTAGCAGCGCAGTCTGACCACCTGAGTCGCACGCCAGCGACGAGTAAACATACACGTGGTCTGTTGTTTATACGTATACTGTTGTTTTTATTTGTGAATTCCAGCAATTCTTGGAGTTTAGGAGCTGACATTCGTAAAGCATATCTGTAAGTTTCTGGGTCCTCTTCTTTCAACTCTTCTAAAAGTCTTGATAATGCTCTTTATTCTTCCCTCCTTTGTATCCAAGGCCTATACCACCATCGTCTCTTCTTGCGGTTCAGCATTCCCAAACAAAGCTCCGTCACTCACTTTCTTAATAACCGCCTAATTTCTTGTTAACGTGGACCCACAGACAACATGCTGACTGGAACTAGAACCACGCGAGTAGCCGAGTGTGACCTGGTTGCCAGCCGCTATTTGCTGGTGCTACTCAAGGATGTTCTAGCATCCTTGGGTGCTACTGCCAGCCGCTGTCGCCGCTGATAATCAGCTGCTGGCAACCAGCCTAATGTGACCCGTGCTTAAACGAACAACTGAACACACACTCAACAACGATGCGAAATTCTAGAAAGGTATTGGTAGTTGGAGATTTCACAGAGTTGTCAAAGTTTTTATATTTATATAAATCTGTCATACTGGGCCTGACAGACCCGTCGCGACCTGTGAAAGGTTAATGATGAATAAGAAGCACACTGTTTTTACTAAAATGAAGTTACGGAAATAATTGTGAAAAATATAGAGCTGGGACTTTTTTTCGCGATTTCTCGAAAAATTGGAATCTCACAATTACGTCCATTCGATAGCTTGTCTCAAAATTGACTTCCATTAGCAAAAAAGCAGCAAAAAAGATCAAATTTCAAGTAATTTTTCTGGACTATAATAAACGGATGATGATATATACAGCGTGTCCAAGTGTCCACGGATTTTATCATTCATTTTATCGGGTTTCAGACCAAGCAAAACTTTTTATCAAGTATAACATGTTTCACTTAAACTAATATTTAAACATTTTTCACCTATAGGATACTCCATCCGTGGACACGCTGTATAATATAAAAATCTTATTTTGACGTAAAATTGGTCATTGGTCGTAAGCAGGTGAGTAGCAGAATAGGTCAAATTTCAGCTTCTTTCATTGGACTATTGTGAACAATTCAAACATTAGTTTAATTTACATCATTTGAAAATATCATCACTACTCATTAAGCTGTTAACAAACCTTTCCCTTCATAGACCACACAGAGTATCTAGTTAATAACCCATCCATCCGTATTATGTGTATACGAACAATGAACATTATAATCCTGTTTTAGTAGGTTTACTCGGAAATTGGATGTATTTTGGAATTATTTTCCTTCAGGAACATCATAGTATTTTTAATTACTTTTCTTCTATACTATCTGGTAGTTTATAGGAAATAAAAAAATTATGCCGCTGTGCTAAGGGGTTTAAGTCCAATAGTGGCTTAAGCGATCAAAAAATTCGATTTTCCATTTAAATAACACAGGATACATTTTTTTTTATTTTAAGTGAATTTTTCGTTATTTAAACATTTTTTTCCCAAAAAACCATCTTATGACTAGTAAAAATATAAATTCTCTACAAAAATATGTCTTCGGTCGAAGACTGATGAACCACTAGTTTAGAAGTTATAGCACGTCAAACAGCAACATTTAGACCCTATTATAGGATTTTTCATTCGATTTTACATTTGAGAAAACATTTGATTTTACATCAGAGTCGAACTTGGACCTTTCTACAAAAATATTATCGCTTACATTTGTCTGATTTTCGATTCGACTTGGAAAACGTCAACCGTCATCCATGTCAATAGAAATAGAAAATGTGAGGTTATGATTTTGTTTTCACAAATTTTGATGTTGTTTGCTTTAGGTCAGATTTAGGTGTAGACATAATTAAAATGCCTTTGGGAAACACAGAAACTGCTGCACTTGCAACTTTAAATCTTTTGTTATTATTACATCTGCAAAATGACAAAAAGAAACAAGTAAATAGAAAGTTTTGGTGTAGAAAATGGTTATTACGTAAAAGGGAACGTGGTGTTTCGAATTTAGTTTTTGGTGAACTTTCCTTGGTAGATCCTATGAGCTTCAAAAACTACATGAAGGAGCTTAAAAACTTTTTAAGAAATATTGTCACTTATAATTGCACAAGTGGTTTGTATTTTATCGGGTAAATTTGGGTTGTTTAATGAGAAACTGTTTCATAGCAATTTGACGCGAATTCAACTGTCAACTATTAAAAACACGACACCAAAGGTGGAGTGTTTTTAGGTTGACAGTTATTCGAGTCAAATTGCTATAGGAAGCAGTTTAGAATTTGAACAACACAAATTTACCCAATATCAATACAAACCTCGAGTGTTATTCGGCAGGACAATTTAATGAATGAGAAATTTGGAAACATATCAATGCAAACTTTATTTATGAAACATTAAAAATAAAGACATTTTTATTTTAATGTACAATTATTGAACATTTAATGAATGAGAAATTTGGAAACATATCAATGCAAACTTTATTTATGAAACATTAAAAATAAACACATTTTTATTTTAATGTACAATTATTGAAAACGCAGTTATTGAAATTCATACTAGGAACAGTGATATTGATGAACAAATGAATAAGTGAAAAAACCACTAGTGTATTTGTCAAAAGTAAAAACATCGGATAAATTTCTCTTTGCAACGAAACATTTTTGCCAATCACTGATTTTACGAGAAAAACTGACATGATAAAATCGCGACACCCAAGGTGGAGCGATTTTATCTAATGTCAGTTTTTCGAGCAAATTTAGTGATTGGCAAAACTTTGAATTAAAAAGAAATTTATCTGATAAAAGAAAAGCTCGAGTGTTTTTTGGCAAGATAAATTAACGACAGAATATTGAAATTATAAGTAACCAAACTTGCGACTCATTGTCATTGTGTAAAAGTGACGTCCGCTTACTAGATATTGAGGAAGAGGAGTTTTTATCGATGTCGAAGTGACAATAACATTTCCAGGTATATGACATTTTAACATTGGAGTTAATTTATCAACAGTAAAAACACAAGAGCTTTTTTTTATCGGATAAATCTCTCTTTGCAACGAAACAGTTTTGCCAATCACTAATTTTACGAGAAAAACTGACATGATAAAATCGCGACACCGAAGGTGGAGCGATTTTATCTAATGTCAGTTTTTCGAGCAAATTAAGTGATTGGAAAAACTTTGAGTTTAAGAGAAATTTATCCGATAAAAGAAAAGCTCGAGTGTTTTTTGGCAAGATAAATTAACGACAGAATATATGGATGACCAACAAAAATAATTATCTTTATTAACTTGCGACTCATTGTCATTGTGTAAAAGTGACGTCCACTTACTAGATATTGAGGAAGAGGAGTTTTTATCCGATAAAAAAGGATGCACCTTTTTTATCGATGCCAAAGTGACAATAACATTTCCAGGTATATGACATTTTAACATTGGAGTTTATTTATCGCTGTAAAAGTTAAAGCTAACTTTTGCCGCTGTCAAAGTGACAATTGCACTGTGGCATATGCGATTTTTTATACATGAATTAAATTGTCGAAAGTAAATAGCAAAATTCAACAAAAAGACACTATTCCGAGGGAATGTACCGAGGCAAAGACAATGTAGAGTATTTCTGCCCGTATCCTATAAGAGAATGTAGTAACATCAAATAATGCACAATGCGCATGATTAATCATAATCATATTCAAATCAAATTGAAAATCGAGCAGTGTAAACGAATACAAAGTACGGTTTCATTCGATTTGTTGAAATCAAATGAAAAATCCTATGGTCTAAAGGCAACTATAAATTCCATTTAATCTTCAATTTATTACTCTTACATAAATAATAATTTTAGAGACGGGACAGAAGAAGCTTCGGGACTTCAGCAATCCAAGTTCCTCGACAGGATTTAGAATTTATGAAAGATTTATGGCCGTTTGCACCAATTGATATTTCAGTAGACTTAAAGTTAAGTGGCGCTTTGAGAAAGTTTTGTTTTGCACCATGAACAACTGGTCATTTTAAGCTGCACCTAGCTAAGCTTAGAAAATCGCTCGCTTATTCTCCACTTATCCTCAAAAGTGGAGATTTCTAAACTAACATTCTTGTGTTTTCACTGACATATATGTCAATGATTTTTCTGTTTTCGGGTTTTCGTTTTCAGTCTTCCAATTTCAAGTGTTTTATTTTTTATTTTTGAAGCAGGGTGTTTATGGAGGATGATTTGGAAGTATTGGATATTCTTGAAAATGGATTTCCAAGAAGACGGTACAAAAAACCTTTTTCCAAAGATTTCGCTTGATCAAGCCAACTGTTTTACAACTCGTAGAAATGCTAGAAGATTCTTTGGAGCAGTGTTTGTATTATAAACAATTTTCTCATTTAAAAAACAAGAATAAAATCCTTTGATTTTCAAATAATTTACTTTTAACAGCTCTTAATACGTTATTTCAAACCACAAAAACGAAAAGTCACTAGAAACCATAGAGAAATAAATGAAACTCAACTTAAATAGCGAGGTTGACAAATGTATTAAACACTTAGCTAAGAAGCAGAGCAAAAACCTTGGTGCAACTGAACTTTATCTAAGCGACCCTTAAATATTGAACTAACCATAGCTAAATTCTAAGCTTATGCTTCCATTGGTGCAAACGGCCATTACTGAATTATAAAAAAAATAAATAAACATATTTTAGAAGTAGCATTAAAAAATCTACATTATATATATATATATTGCCGGTCCAGTGGATTTGGTGTTAACTAGTTAGTAGATGACGTTAATGAGGATGGCATCGGTTGATGGTCACATAAAGATGACGATGAAGGTGACGGCAAGGGTTTTAAGTCATTTGTAGATGAAAGAATTTTTTCTGATATATATTTCTTATATCAAGGTTTGGTAGTTGTTTTATAACACTACAATGTACAGGGTTATATCAAAATATCTTCATTATTTAATATTTAAAAAAAAAATTGAAAATGCAACAAAAAGCTAGAAAAGATGTAAATTTTATTTGATGGACTATGTATTCACCTGTTGTAACAATAGTTATAACTTCCAAAGTAAAAAACTATCTAATAAGGTCAAAATTAGCACTTTCAAAGCTAAAATGCGTGCGGGAAAGTGGGTTAAAACGCACGGTCGTAGAAAAACTAATTTTCTGTACCTAATTATAATGATTATTTATTGATAATTTGATTTGGATTATTGTATTAAATTTAAAATGTTAATGCTCAAATATGAACAATAAAAATTATTGCAAGAGTAATACATGGAGAATTAAATGAAATTTAAAACTCGAAAATTAGTGTCATTGTAATGTAGTTAAAAATATGGTTCTGGCGTCGCATCAAATGTAAATTTAGTGTGACAAAATAACAAGGTAAGCGAAGGTTAGATAATATTTATATTAGAATTGAATTTGAAAAACTGAGCCCATCTCACGTTTACAGTTGAATATAAAATTTTTCACGCCAATTTAAACATTTTGTATGATTGAATTATTTTACTTTACCTTGATCAGGATACGACCACCCAGTTACAAAGCCTGGAAAAATACAAAAAAAAATAATGTTATTCATGCTTGATATAAAATGATACAAAATATTATGTTAAAAGATTGTTATTGTTTAATTTAACATTTTGTATGTGAAAGAGATGGAAGAATGGCTCGGATATAGGGCGTAATATTCAGCTTCCAGAAAGTTATTTTAAAAGTTTGCTCAACTATGAGTAGATATACGTTTTATTGATCACATTTTCTGATATAAGCGAAACATTGAATTTTTTCTAATCATTAAAATATTTTGAAATAAAATTTCATTTATATCAATTATATCACATTAACTTTTTCAAACTAACCTTTAAATTTAATATTGATACCACTTTCATGAATATTTCCTATAAAAAATATAAATTCCTAAAAATATTCATAATCATTAAATGCTATTAAAAAGCGCGACATATCAATCAGGAGAAATTGCAGCATTCAAAATAGGATGCAGACGTATTTTTCGAAGCGGCAATGTGTCTTACGTCTTTTTCTAATGTCCCCCTGGGGAGCGTTCATAAACGAATGTGCAAAGTAACACTTTACTCTGTAATGGAATTGGTTGACTTTTGCAATGGAGCACATTGTAACCCGTGATTTATGAACGCATTATGGTAACCGAACTGTCAAATTTTTAACTAATCAGACATCTTGCCTATAATTGTTATGAAATTTGTAAGTTTCGTTGTTGTTGATCGTTTCAACAACTTTGTTTATGTTATTTCATTTTCCTCTGTGCTTTTATATCGACTATGATGAACCAAAACCAAAGTAAATTTGAAACATTGGCAGCTGCATTAGGTGCAAAATATCATTTATTTGATGATATTGACGACGAGAGGGATAGTGACGACGAGGAAGAAATTTTAATAGTTTCTCTTGGAAAAAAAAAGTTGCGCCACGACGAATGGAAAATTATGTGGAGATTGTGTTAGAACGGTTTCTTTCTTTTAAAAATATTGTATTTGTACTTTCTCGTTTCTAGGTAACCGGCTACAAAAACTACGTCTTATTTCACATTTTTGAAGATCGCTAACTCGATAAAATATTACCACGCTCCATACCGCGATCTAGAAATGTGTACATTGGAAATGTCAAAGTATATTTATGAACGCTAGGAAAGTAGTCACAGAGTAACAAAAATTTCATTTATGAACGATGGTGGTGAAAAAGTGTGAGAAATGTGTACTCTGTAACGTTCATGAACGCACTCCCAGTTATGTACTTTGTTGTTTACGGTCAATTATTATTTATGAAAAGTGAATATTAATCTTATTGTTATATTTATTTAAATGATA
>CAJUYH010003038.1:22193-35373 GCA_910591685.1 Galerucella tenella
AGTGACGTATTTCTCATAGCTTACTTAATTTCAAAACCAAATATTGCTCATACTGTGAGAAATATTATTTCTCACGGCACTCTGCCCACGCCACATACATTTATATGGAGAATCAAATAAAATTGACAAAAACTTAGTATGCTACTGTCACCTTCAAATACCTATTTAGTTGTCACAAAACTGTCAGATTATACTAGAAGGTTTTAAATTCGAAAAGATAGTTCCAGATAACAAAGAATTTAATGACAAGAAATGACGTTCCGGGTTTGACTGAAATTGAATAAAATTGCAGTCTAGAGATGGGATACTTTGGTGTTATTTTTGTTTCAGTAACCATAAAAATAAATATTAAGTTACTTCACTTGTATTCTTTAAATTTGTGCAGTTGTAGAAAAAGTATATTGTGCAACAAGTGGAGAAAGTTCAACTTTTCTCACGAGTGTGGAAGTTTGTGGCACGAGCCCGAAGGGTGAGTGACGCAAACACACATTTATGTTAACTTTTGAGTTTTTTCCGCATGCTAGTAGAGGAGATAGTAGTTTACCTAACTAGTGCGGAAAGTGATACTTCTCCGTACGCTATAGCAAATGGCCAAACTACGTTTAAGCAGAGAAGTTCGGCCAGCAATCGCCAGCAATATAACGTCTTCACCTCCATGGTGTATATACATTTTTTCCATTACTAGCCAAATTTGAGACAAAAATTGAAAATAATTCACAAACGCACACCACAAGAAGCGTTTACTCCGTCGTCTGACTGACAAGTACACTGTCAGTTTTCGATAGATTATGAACGTACTCGTTATGTCATCAGTCATTTTTGGTTGAGTGCGAATTTTAAACTAATGGCATTCTGATTCAAATAATTTTATCTTGATAGGTGGCTTCAAGCCGCAAATATGTTAAGGACAGTCTCAAAGGTACACAAAATTATGTTGCACGAGTTTTTGTTAAACTCCTATCTCTGAATCCTCAAAATATTTGAATTTGTCAACTATTGATCTAGGTTAATAATACACAAAATTATTAACCACTAATAGAAAAATTCAACTTCTCAGTTGACTGGAAGAAGCAATAATAATTTTCAACTTCACAGCTAGTAGTAGAAAGTAGTAGATTATATATTAAGTACCAGCCTTCAAAAACGTTTCTTTAAAACGATTTCGTTAGGAGATTAGTAATATCTTGTGAAGATCGATGAAAAAATATAATATATACCTCGGCGAATAACTGTCTATGGTCTCGCCTGCTTGGGGAGTATAGTTAACTAACATGCAAAATAGTTGGTTTTGTATGCAGCCATCGGTGTAGTGACACAAACATCATGTCTCCAAAGGTTCCGTCTGTTATTAAATGCGAGAGAGATCGACTCTTGCGGAAAGCCGCAATCAAATGTTCGTTCGTTGTACGGCCGACTCTATTTTTCTAATTCTCACAGCACGTGAGTAATAGCAGACTGAGTATTTTATCGCCCTAAATTTCGAAACTAGGTATATTTAGCACGGTGCCATTAGAGCCAAACCTCAACATCCAAAGTAAAAGTTTTCCGCCAGCTTCAAATTGTTGTATACAGTCAAAATATCATTTGGTAAAAAGTTACAACATTTTGTGCGTCGGGTCTAGGGGAGAGGGGGGGATAATTTGAAAATTAGTAGTTTTTATCAGTTTTTTTCCAAATATTTCGAAAACTATGCGATTTAGCGCAAAAAGTGTTATGTACAAAAATAATTTACATTAAATTTAAAACAAAAGTAGTCTTTTATATAATCTTGCTAAATTGAACGGTTCCAGAGTTTTGTGGCCTGATATGATATCACTAAAGAATCATTCCTCATTCCTTTTGTCTTCTTGGGCTTTGCAGCCAGACTTTGTCTCCTTCGTGGAAGCCTCCTTCTGTAGCTTGCGTATCGTACCTTTTCTTCATCCTATCGCTAGCGATCTGGATATTCGATCGAACCAGCTCGTGTACGTCGTCCATTCTTTTTCTCAGCTGGGCTACGTAATCTTCACCAGCTATGTCTTCTCCGGGTCGGCATCCAAATTCAAGGTCGCAGGGTAATCTCATTTCGCGTCCGAACAGAACTTTTGCTGGTGTTTGGCCGGTAGACTCATTGATGGCGGATCTGTAGGCCATCGCAAATAGCGAGAGATATTGGTCCCAATTTCGCTGATGGTTAGATACTACTTTAGACAGGTATTTGCCAAGAGTTCTGTTCATTCGCTCTACCATTCCGTCCGACTGTGGATGCAAAGCCGTAGTTCTCGTTTTCTTCATACCGAGCTTTTCACAAACTTCCTTGAACAGCTGGCTTTCGAAGTTTCTGCCCTGGTCGCTGTGTATTTCCAGGGGCACTCCATATCGGCAAATGAACTCATTCAAAAGCACGTCGGCAACAGTTGCGGCTTCTTGGTTTGGAATGGCATACGCTTCTACTCATTTTGTGAAATAATCCATCACCACCAAAATGTACCTGCTGCCATTTGCTGTCGGTGGAAACGGTCCGGCAATGTCCAGGGCAATGCGTTCAAAAGGGCTTCCGACATTGTACTGCTTCATATGAGCCTTTCTTCTTCCTTGTGGTCCATTGGTCGTAGCACAGGTAGTGCACTTCTTACACCAGTCCTTCACATCTTCGGAACTGTGCATCCAATAAAACCGTTCTCGCACTTTCTGGAGGGTCTTTTTCACTCTTAGATGTCCTCCTGACGGACTGTCGTGTAATTTCCGCAGTACTGCTGCTACCCTTGTTCTTGGAATCAACAACTGTCTTCTACTTTCGGAACCTTCATCGTTCTCGATTACTCGCTGTAGCAAACCGTTTTCCAGAACCAGCGAGTCCCACTGGGCCCAATACGATTTCATCGTTGGCGAGTACCTTGAAATCTCCTGCCAAGTAGGTCGACAGTTTTCCTTTTTCCAATGTCGGATTTTCTTCAAGTCGGGATCGTTCTCTTGTTCCTCTTCCAACTTTTCCGGTGTCCATTCGTCGCTGGTCACCGTGGTTCTTCGAATGGCAGCTTCCTTAGCTTCTGTTTTGGTGCAGTTAGAGCACTCTGCTGGGCATGGTCTTCTGTTTGTAGCAGTTCTAGGTCGCTTGCATGAACTGCGTACATGTCCCATTTCTCCACAATTCCAGCATCTCACAGCTTCCGATTTTCCATTTGAGATGCTTTTCATCATGTTGACAATCTGGTCAAGCTTGTTTTCCACTTGTTCGTCTGCTACAGCCCTCACCTTGCCGTATACTCCGGAAGCCTGTGTAGCTGCTTCGTACTCCAAGGCTGCAGAGAGTACGTCAACCAGTGTCTTATGCCGAGCCAAGCGTAGAGTTCTCTGCATTTCATGGTCACGAACTCCGTCGATGAATGTCTGTACCCCTAAACATTCCATGACATTCTCCGGTGCCGATGGATAGGCAAACCGCACCAACCTCGCAATGTCTGCTTCGAATTCCTGCAGAGTTTCGTCGCGTTTTTGTTTGCGGTTTTTCAGCTGCGACTGGTACAGATGCTCCAAGTGTTCCAGGCCATATCTCATGTTCAATCGCTTTTTGAGCTGTTCAAAATCTTCGGTCTCTCCCACTGGAATGGTCTGGAGGATATCCATGGCATCTCCTCTAAGGGCAAGAGTTAAATTCAACGCTTTTTCTTTCTCACTCCAGTTGTTTGCCTTTGATGCCGCCTCGAATTGCTTAAGATAGTTCGGCCATGACGTTTTACCATCCAATGTTGGCAGTTTCACTCGGCTGTTAATATCGTTTTTGCCTTTTCGGTTTCAACTCTACTTTCTCTGCCAGTTCGTCGTTGTTCGGGGCTTGCCTAGTTGTAATATCCGGGTGATGACTAGTCTTCCTTTCGATTTCTTTGATTTTTTTGTTCCATTTTTTTAATCTTACCTTCCACGGCAGAAATTTAATTTTTTATATCCGTCGAAATTTTATTTTCCATGTCCGACATTTTATTTTCTATGTCCGCCGAAAGTTTACTTTCCATGGACGAAATTTCGTTTTTTATATCAGACATTTTGTTTTCCATATCCGTCGAAATTTTATTTTCCATGGACGAAATTTCGTTTTTTATATCTGACATTTTATTTTCTATATCCGTCGAAATTTTATTTTCCATGGATGAAATTTCGTTTTTTATAGAAGAGGTTATAGAGGCGGACACTTCGTCGGTGAATTCAAACGTTTCCGGGTCCAATCCATTGTTAATCATAGCATTCTTCAGTCGTTCCACTAACGCTGACTTGGCCCCACTTGTGTCCAATTCGTAATCCTCCAACTCTCTTCGAAGCTCTGAAACTTCACAAAACTTCAAACTTCACAAAGTTTCTTCGCCATCTTCCTGTATATTTATTTTTTAATCCCACTTCTGACACCAATGTAACGTTTATTCTAATTTATATTTACAATTTATTCATATTTACAGATTTATATTCAAATACAGTCCCTATTTAATAATTTATATAATACGCTAAACACACACTAACTATAATTTATATGAGAGTCACTTAATAAACACTTTATCGAGGTGCGATTGCTTCTTTTCAGTATCAACACTAACTGACTAACTAACTCCGCTGCGATGCTTGTCGCCTATTTATACTCGCACGTCTTGTAGTTCTAGAAAACTCTCGAAGTTCTGGTGGATGCGCTGGGTTTTTCTAGATGTTACGTATTCCAGATTATTCTCGAAAATAAGGCGGAGGAGCCATAGTCGTATCATATGGGAATTTCACTGGGGGCACTAATTGAGCACATTAATGCAGCAGCTCGCGTAACAATATAGTATACTTTTCAGAACATATTAAAAACAGCACAATCTTTATTTTTAAATGCTTTATACCTGAAATATAATAGCAGAAGAGATTGCGTCACTGGTATTAATAAGATTATTGAATGAATGTTATTTAAATGCAAATAATCAAAGTTATTAATGCGGCTAATTTGTTACTTTATTAGATGATATATTATTTTTAAAGATTTATTTGTCATGGGTTGTAAATCAATATATTTATTTATTGGAATTCAAACATCGAATAATAAAAAAATTAATAAAAAAAATATGTTCATAGTTATAGATTTTGAATAATGTAAAAATACTGCTCCTTCAAATAAAAAATTTATTGAATAAAGAAATATCTCTAAAGCATATTATTATGTGGTTAGACGAATGGGTAAGGATAAACTTCCCGCAGTCATGAATTTCGATCACTCACACACATACAAACACAGAATCAATATTGAAATTAAAGCTAATTTGAAGTCAATTATAAGTGAATATTGATCTATTTAAAAAAAATTTAAAAAATTTACTTATCCCATGTATGTATTTAATATAGTTTAAAAACAGAAAGTTTGCTTTTATTCCACTTGCAATGCTTTTCCCCAAGATAGCGGACTAGTTATTCCTTATTTAATATGGATATCAAATTCAAGCCATTAACAAGATGATGCACTACTCTCCGGTAAAACGACAACATAGCGAAATTGTGTCTTAACTTATGGCTTTATTCGGGTTTTTGTTCCTGGACAGTCCGTGAACCAATCTGGAATTGCGCAGAACTAGTTGCGTACTTCAACTATTTTCGGACCGTTTAAAATTGAGCAAAGTTTGAAAAAACCCAAACATCCCCCATGGTATATAGAACTGAACTAAATTGACAATAATTGAAGATAACTCATTATCATCACTGTATTGAGAGAAAGTCTCTTTCACAAAGTTTTCGTTTTTAATATAATCTTGTAAGACTTCTGGAATTATAAAATTATTGATCACATCAAGAAGAACATCATCTTCACTTGATGATGATGATGAGCTATGTTCAAATATTTCTCCATTCGGTAGATAAATATTAAGTTTGAAAAGTAATAATCCAAATAAACAAATCTCTTCCTCTAACCCCTGCGAATTTTCAAAATTGCTCCCATCTTTCTCCTTTGCAAATGATTTGAGCATGCCTGAAAAATAATCCAAAAATCGTCCTAGCTCGAAACTGGCTTAGACGATTCTCGAACCGTTCAAGAGCTGCTCTTAAATAAACCCGAACGCCAAACTGCGGGTGTCAGAGCCATTATTTTAAAACCCGAACAAGCCAATTTCGACTGCGCAAACTCCAGACAGTCTTAGACCAGTAATTGCATGAACCCGAAAAAAGCTAATAGGTATCAACCTGTGTTCTGGAACTCACAGTAAGGTGACGATGCTCTCACCTAGTTCATTGAGTTTGCCTAGGCATTTCCATACCATTTTAGGACTGATTACGCACAAATGCTGTTATGTCTGACTGACTATCTGACTTATGATAATCATTTGTCTTTTATATATATTTTTTTAAATATTGATCTAGGCATGAATTTCCGTTTGGAGGATAGTTGGGATTTTTCCTAAGCTTTTGAAGTGATTGGTTCATGATCCGTACAATCATATCTCAGCCATTTCCGCGTACCATTTTGGGACTCAGTGCTGCAATGGCTACTTGACCGACATGATGATGACCCTTTGCCTCCTATATCTCATATATATTTTTCCAATTTTACCTCACAACTCACCCTATATTCTTCTCTTTTTTGTTCAGGCTATTCATATCTCATTTGTTCTATTGAAGTTTAAATGAACGTTTAAAGTTTAATCCTTTAGAAAGAACTAGGTTATACGTCTGAGGAGATTCAAAGTTTCAATAAAATTGGTAGATTAATTATTATGTGTGGAACATTGTAGACATTTTTTATTGCTCAAATAAAAAAGTTATTAAATTGCCACCTTCAGATTCAAGGGTGTCTGTCTATCTGTTTATTAACTGCAGCTCCGACTACAAGATCGTTTGCATATCTAAACCAAAAGGTTGTTATTCTTACTGTAATATATCTGTGACATTAAAATTTATTCTTATTCTTTGAATTTAAAGGAAGCACGTGAATCTTTTTAATAAAAATTTTGATCATGAACTCTGTAAGAATAAGAATATGTCTTTGTACGTATAATACGAGATAATGTCCCTCGCTATAACGTGACAAAAAGATGTAAGTTGTATAATGAAAGTTTCTAGAACAGATACCCTAGAATAGTGAAGGGCTAATTTGAGAGGTGAATTGAAAAATAATCCTGTGATTGAATATTTTAGATATTTAAACTACCTATGGCAAATAATGCTGGATTAGACAAATAATGGAACGTACTGTACTAATACAGCTTTTCATATTGTACTTATATTCTACAAAATCACGTCCATTTTTTCATCAGGCAAATGATTTTATTGAAAAGCTCTGAGAGCATAATTCTGGACGGATGATATCTACCCTACGCTGTTGAGTCGCAAATACGCTGAAACAGGCCTATAAGTGATATAAGTGGTTGATGATTTTTTTTATTAACCTAGTTAACCTGTCAGAGATGTAAGTTTTTAATAAATACATTGTTACTTAAACTGCAATAACGATGCAATTCTACATGTCCAGTTATGTTCAATGAAGTGTTGTCCACCGATTCTAACATCTTGTAAATAAGGCTTGTTGAAATAGGTTAGTATTATTTTTAAACTGACATTGGCTATCAATCAAAGTCATAATAGAAATCAATATGCCTCAATTAAATTTAGTTCAGAGAGCAAAAATTATTGCTTATATACAAGATGGGGTTCCTATTAGAGACGTTGCATACAAGCAAAAATACAGTAATAAAAATAAAACATAGGTGGGAAAGGGATGGGACTTTAGAAATGAAGAAGGCAGCGGGAAAAACAAGAATTTCTACGGAAGACCAGGATAATGCCCCGATCTAATATTTACAGGACAACCCATTCCAAATAGCTATAGAGCAAACAAATTTTCCAGGGTCGAGAATTACGGCATGCCGCAGAACAAAGAACTCTGCTTAGAAAAATTGTGTAGCAGCCAAAAAAATCAAGCTAACCGATGAACATAAACAAGCTAAAATTATGTTTTCCTTAAATAACATGGTGCAAGAAAATTGGAATAGAGTGGTCTTCACAGACGAAAAAGTATTCCAGTCAACCTTTAACGGGCATACCAGGGTGTATCGTCCCCGTAACACTAGATTCGATGAAGAATATATAGCTAACTACGATAGATCTTGACGCTTTTCCGTAAACGTGTGGGCATGGTTGAGTATTCACGGACTTGGAGTATGTTGGGCTCTTAATGATCGTAACCGGTTTAATGCAGTTAACTATATAAATATTCTAGAAAATGTAATGCTACCTAGCGTATCTCTACAGTTTCCTGGCAATAACTTTATTTTTCAACAAGACAATTGTCCAGTGCATAATGTAAGAATTTTCAGAGAATGGTTTGGAAGAAATAATATAGAGACAATGTTATGGCCTGCCAAGAGCCCCGACCTTAATGTTCTTGAAAATATTTGGGGTTTAATGACGAAAAAAATGTATAATATCAACTTTAAACCTGAAAATAGAGACAGCCTCGTAAATGCAATTGAATTGCTCTGGGACGAACTAAGCGACGATCCAGAATTAACCAGAAATCTTTATTTATCTATACCTCGTCGACTTAATAAGGGAGATGGGGCCATTACTAAATATTAAGGAATTTTTATATGAACAAATTTTGTTATTTTAAGTTTGCTGTTAATGAAATATAAACATATAACTATATTTATTATTATTTAGCAATATAAACCTTTATATTGTTTGCTACATTCTTGTACCACACTTTATCGAACTTTAGAAATGATAGGCAGGAAGGCAGGTTCACAAAGCACAACTGCTGTACAAAACTTCATTGAACTCAACGGTCCATGGAGATAACATTTTTCAGTTAAACTTATGGTTTCAAACTTGGACATCTTGAAATTTATGTATTTACTTATCAAAATTTTATAATGTCTGCTCTTATTTTTGAGTTGTATGTAATCTTATACAATTCACAACTTATCAACATAATTTAATGCCAACAGCTGGAAAAAAATTAAAACGTGGTAACGATGTAAAACATCTGTCATGTTATTGCAAAATTATCGTAAATGAGCTATAGCCACCGATATGTTGAGTATTCAGCTAAAAAGTCACTTTAAATTTCAAGATAGGTATACGTTTGGAGGGTGTATTCATTATTTTAATAAAGCAATATAGATGTTCGCAATGATAAAAAACGTGCAAAAATCTTATGTTTTGAATGATAGACCTCAACTGTCATTTTTGTCAGAAAAACCACTTTTTGTTTGCCACACTGACCTTAGACTGAACTCCTCTATTTGTTTTTTCTTCAATTGCACATGTGTTCAAAGTAAAACATAGCCAAGAGTTCCTAGAATTATTGGCCACCGATATGTTGAGTATTCAGCTAAAAAGTCATAATTGGTTTCGCGAAATAATTTTGGAGATCGGTCAATAATAATAATCTTCACCACCTTGGTGTATAATATACTATTCTTGGAGGGCCTGAAGTTGTTGTTGTAAAAGAAGATTATTTTCGGATTGGTAATTGTTCATCTATAATGGGTGCAATCGAAATTAAATGTTCCGGATGACATAGATTGATAGCGTACCTGTACTATTCTCCATCTGCGTAAACTTTATTGTTCTGATAAATAAACCTATTCATCGAAAAGTTATTAAGTTTCGCTCCCTCCTGAATGTCTCGCCCCTAAAATAATGACTGGGTATTGACTTAGCGGATATCCAGAAGCTTGATTGCATTGGAAAAGTATCGTCGACTCCCGCTCTCTCTTGAATTTACCGTCCTCGAGGGACTGACTTAAGATGTATCGTCGCGGATCAAGATATCGACAAATAATACCAGTAATGGAGTTCACAATATAAACAATAAACGGCTTCGTTATTTTTAATCAGCTTCTACATGATTGAAGTATCAAACTATTCCATTTAAAAAAAGGTAGAACGTGTCGCGGGACACACGGTAGGAACTTTAGTTCCTTTTAAGCAAAAATTATGTAATACATCTGACGTTATAGATAAACGATTTGCATATTCTTTGGTGGTCGAGTAGTAAGCATACCAGACTCTCACGCGGTGGACCCGGGTTTGATTCCCCGTGAGGAAGTTTATTTTATTGTTAATTTTATTTTTAAATAATTATTATGTTTGATATTAATAACGACAACAGGTAGACGTTTGAAATATTTAGCAGAATATTCAATATTATAGATAATGGTACGGTACCCTCCATGAGGGAGTCCGACTGGCAACATCTACTTATAACAGCATCGTATATTTAAAAAGGAAAACCGTATCATTATACAAATTGGACATTCAAGAACTGTACGTTTACCACAAAAAAACTAGTGGAAAAATAAAATTGAATTGTTAAATTTTCAATTTGAAGTTATATTACAGTTTATAGAAATTTTTATTTTCTAGATTTTTTCTTAAGTGGGTCGTAGGAAAAATATGCTGTTCGACTCGTGTGGATTGTCCATATCGCACTTGAACGATTTAGCACTCCGCCTGGCGTCGTACTCAAACTTCGTCCTCGTGCGATATGGCCATCATATCCACACTAGTTGCACAAACTACTATTTCTATCAAAATATGCCCTTTTACATTTAAAAACAACCTGCCAAATATCAAATCAAATTATCCATTCAATTTAAAGTTATCGAATTAAAACATCCAAGTTTTTAAAATTTCAACACCCTGTATTTCGAAAAGTAAATGTGTAGAACCCCTAATCCTCGTATCATTTTGTCCAATTTTACGAGAGGAATCTATATGCAAACGTTGTAATTACCCTTAACGTTCGAGATGCTTATACCATTGTTTGCGCGATCGTATTGAAATAAATTCCGAATAAAATAATTTAAATTTCCTCGAAATGAACGAAATGTCAAAAGTGACATTTATACTTCTCGATCAGCTTAAAATATATTTTGCATTTTGGTGAAATTGTTTTTTGCTATCTATTACTTTTCTTCGGCGTCTGAACGGTAAGTAAATCACTTACCGACGTGTTAAACTTAGAAACCAGTAAACACAACCTACCGTCATGACAACCGATGCTGTGAACAAACAAAAAAGATCAATCGCGCAAAAAAAATGGAAATAATAGTAAAAATGTATCCGAACAAATTCAAGTAGATCCCCAGCACTGCGAATACCAGCTTTGCATAGAATTTTAATATAGCATCGGTGGTTCAGTGGTAGAATCCTCACCTCCCACGCGGGCGGCCCGGGTTCGATTCCCGGCCGAAGCATATGAATCGATGCTTCGTAAACGAGAGAGAGACTCAGGAGAGAGCACACGCACGCAAGCAAGGCACATAACGAAGCAACGCAACATAACGTAACGTAACGGTCAGATCTTTTGCGTCGCGACCCCCGGTCGCTCAAACATAACCTGACGTAAAGAACTAAAGTTCCAAAAACTATCCTTGGTAGGTATTGCATTTATTCGATAAAATTTTAAAAACTCCTACTTTAATAAGCTAGATCCGTTTATCTAATGGTCTGAAATTTTATTAAGAAGTCTGTTTTTAATAGCTTATTCAAAGGTAATACCACGAGTGCTTCAAATTTTATCGATAATTTTTTCTTTTCCACGAAAACTTGTTTATTTGGTAAAAATATGAAAACAAACCGATTGATAAAATCAGGAGTCCGTTAGGACGAGGGATTTTATCTAAATTCGGTTTGTTTTCATATTTTTGCCAAATAAACAAGTTTGAGTGATGAAAATAAAAAATTATGTGAGAAAGTTTGAAGAGCGAGTTGTATTTGGGAAGATTATTTTTTTCAACAATTTAAAATGTATTTAAATGTATTAAATGTTCAATATTCTCTCGGGTGATGGCACTGAATTGGTTTGTGTTCATTTTTCAATGAACTTCGAAGCACTTTTAGTTGTCAATACTGACAAATTCAAAGTAAAATTTTGACGTTCCAATGTAAACAAGGTATTATCGATGAGGAAGCAGAATTATCAGTATAATACCGAATGATTGGCTAGAATAATGTATTGCTATTGGCTGAAACTACTAAAATGTCAGATTTTTACAAGTGAAAAAAATAATCATTGCAATTTTAAATATGCATTAGTAGGAGGTATATGTATATACCACCTACCAAAAGATATTAACTAGACCATAAAAATAGTAACTGTGTAATTTCAAAACACTATAACTTCAAAAATATATCGAATCTGTTTAGATTTTTTTAGTAGGTAAGCTAGATATTTCTATTCAATGAAGGTATCGAACCTGAGACTGTTGCTCCTAATTTTAACGATTGATAACATATATTGCTATTCAAAATTTATCTGGAACGATTATACATAAACTAGTGATGATAGAAAGACGTATTTCTTCAAAGATAACCTCACAATGTCATATTTGTAGTGGAACCTTATGGTAAGTGACAGCTCTCTTCGAAGGTATCGAAAAAATCTATTCAATGATAGATACATGAACATGTAGTTTCAATGGATTATTAAGTAAACACATTGAAATTTAAATTTTTATTCAGTATGATATTAATCACGTATTGGAAAATTTACTTTAATAACGGTTCCAAGTGAGATCCATTCACTTCCTGGCAGTAAAGTATCCTATTGTAATTTTTCAAATGGGAAATAACCGTACATTCTGCAGCAATACGTTGTTTTGAAATGGCAAAATTGTCAGGTTCAGCAGCGTAAATCTTTGTTGTTTGATTACTCTTGGATACCAAGTTGAACATTTGAAAAAAAATTAATTTAAAAACTCTATAGGGCGAGTAAAATTTAGCAAAGCAATACCGCGGCTCTGTTGGTAGAATGTAATGAACCCCATTCCAGAAGCTTCGTGTCTTCTATATAGGCCACTAGTTTGACTGAAGGGATTTTCAGTAGTTGTGATGGTTGTATTATTTCCTCTCCAAAGTGCTTCCGTCTGAGTCCTTGTAAGTTCTCGCAGAAACAGAGTACCTATGTAAGTAGATGTTTCAACATGGAGTTCACATTTCCTGCACATAGGTTCACTAACTTTGCCCATTTTCTGCAGGTGTTTCTTCAGGGTGCAATGTCTGTTATGTATGTCTTAGGAGTGTGAACAGGGCTTAAGTGTCAAATGACGTTGACAGGGCCTTGGCCTTCCCGCCATGTGGGGTCATTGACAGTCACGTTTCATGTATGTTAACATTATGTTATATTTCGATTAATAAAGCTAATAAGTTGTTCAAGTAGTAAAATACTCTGGAGTATCATTTA
>CAJUYH010003039.1:0-17981 GCA_910591685.1 Galerucella tenella
ACATGCCGAAAACCCGGATATACGTCACAATCGATGACGCACACCAAAAAGGGTATTATTTTAACTATAACTATACTCAGTATACTGTACTCAGTCTACTCACCGATAGATGCCGCTAAAAGCAACAAGTATTTGTGACTGTTTCAGCACATGAAAGTAGACAGTGAGTGGTAGAAAAAAAAGAAGAAGATACAAAATATTTCAATGTGGGAATTTTTCAAGGGCTTCAGTAGCCAAAGGCCCTAAATTTGTGTTTTAGCAGCAAATAAAAGCAGTCCTGGGACTCTGCGCACTATAGAATTCTACTATCGACTCTGTTCTACACGACTAGTGGACAAACGTGATAGTTATTGCTTTCTACATGTGAAGATATATCGCTTTCTACGATTACGGGATATCTATCCAAATTTATGACATTTGACACAAAAGACACAATAAAATTAGCAAAACAAATCGCAATCAGCTTTGACACAAGAAACTAGAAGTTATTATGTGGTTACCCATGGTGTAATGGAGAAGAAGGTGTGCTCCCACGGAAGACGAATTTTCGTCATGTTCTGCGCACCTTCCAGAACGCCGCCATATTGCCAATCATATGCTTAATGTTTTGAATGACTGTCATAACTATAACCTACACAACCAAATCTTACTTGTTGTAATCGTTCATTTTTGTAATGAATTGTGATCTCTGAACATTGAGTCAGTGTCTTTATTGTCAAATAAAGATTGTGCCTCTTGTTTTCGTTTCAAACTCAGTTATTTGTCAAGCGTTTGATTTCGCGCGTTATTTTCTGATTGGCTGATTTTTCAATATGGCGACGTTTTGGAAGTTTTTTTTGATTGGTCGTGCGCGGTAGCACACCTTCTTCTCTATTACACCATGGGGTGACCCACGTCGAAAAATTGAATTATGACAAAAAATGTAACATAGCCACAATGAGAACTATGGAATGTTCACATAAAAGCTACAGATCGATGGCAATGTCAGAAATAAAAGAAGAGTTGTCGACAGAGTACACAGTGAGATTTTTGACAGCTGTTGACTGAAATAATTGGAGAAAATCACGTGTCAATAGATGGCACTGAATTTTTCAATATGGCTGCTATAAGGGTGAACAACAAAGGCACGCGGCCGGTCAGCTGATGGCATGACAGTAGTCTGTCACAGTTTGTGAAGGTTAGAACTAGAACTTTTATCACGTTTTTATTGTTTTCGTACACCTCATCGATGTGTGATTGTTTTTATCTCAGAAAAGCACTTTCAATAGCTATATTACTTTACCATTTATACTCAAATTTTAAATCACAGATTTTAAATGACACAACAAAATTATTGGCATCTGATTTTGTTGTTCACCTTTATTGAAGTTAGAAAGGAAATTAACAGATGTCGCCCACTTCGTAGTTTTCGCCAATAGCTATCTACTGTAGAAAGCCACCGGTAGAATTCTATAGTGTCCAGCACTTGGTAGTAAAATATCGTATCTCTTCTATTTCTTCTTCTTTTCTTCTCGACTGGACATCCAGCCAATAGACCTTGCTATTTGTTATCCAACTGTCTGCGAATTAAACATTTTTTAACGACAGGAAGTTAGTTGGACACATTTAAAATTAAACAATCGAAAGTAAAATAAAGTATAGAGTGCTAAATATATTACAAGGTGATTTTTTTTATTTACAATAGATTATTATCACACGTACATAAATTTAATAACAACAACAAGAACATTATTTATATATACACACATATAACATAAATTAGATCTAAATTTAAATAAAATAAAAAAAAGTTAATTATATTGCCTATTTATCCTGATCAAAGGCAAGGGGGGCGGTAGCCGTCTAGCCGCCTCTACTTTAATCGGAACAATTTTGAACGTATTAAATTGCGATTTAGTGGAAACTTCAACAACTCTAGCTCGCATCACGAAATCGTCATCGTCTTGTTTTAAAATTTTTATCGGTACAATTTTCGGTGGGTCGTGTATTTTTTTATTTATTCTATAACCTTCGTCGGGCTGTAGCACTCTGACATTTACGAATTTTGAATTTTCCGTTTCTAACAACTCCTCGTTGATGGAGTTTTTACCGGTAAAAAGACTGGGTTTTTCGGTTTGAAATAATCCTTCTAAAGCTATAGTAGAAGATTCCGTTAAATGTACAGTTCTCGGTGTTATGATATTTATGTGAGACAACCCACCAAATATTTCAGCTTTACCGTTCAAATCATTGTTACTATAATCTATTTTACTCCCTTGTAAATCCAATTTTCTTTCTTCTCTGTTCGTAACGGGTTTATTAACGTCAACAGAAACGCTGGTCAAGTTAATTTTCTCCATCGTTTTCCCAGGAATTTCCTCTATCTTTGCAATCTGGATAATCATATCCACGGATGATTTTATCGGTGACTCTGTTGTTTGTAAAACTGTTTCGTTACCATTTACCAATTTACCATCTTTATCGACTATTTTTATAACAGTTACTCTGTTTATAGCGCCTATTTTATCTACCACAGGCGATTCTTCGTCAGTGACTTGTTCGACGTGGTTATTCTTCACCACGTCTTCTTTAGTTTTCACATTTACTATTCTATTTACTTCAATAAGTCTTTCCACTTTATTCGTCGACGTTTGGTTCGTCTCTACTTTTTCTTCTTTTTCTGCAAATATATGAATAAGAGTGGTTGATTCAGTTGGTTGTGACGTCGTAGCCCCATCTTCAATATACGTTGATGGTTCTTCCGTTAGTACAGTTGTAGGGGGAGCTGTTGTTTCTTCCGTTAGTACAGTTGTAGGTGGAGCTGTTGTTTCTTCCGTTAGTACAGTTGTAGGTGGAGCTGTTGTTTCTTCCGTTGCCACGCTGGAAGGTGAAGTTGAGTGATTGAGGATATTTTTTCTATTATTGAACAAGTTCTTGTTTCTAGCTTTTACTGCCTCTGTATCAACATCCTTTAATTCCTCAATTGCTTTTGGTTCTTCCGTAGCAGTTTTTGAAAAGTAATATGGTTTATTTGATGGTCTAAAAGTACTAGTACTAATATTCGGTAAATATTTCCGCTTTATTTTATCTTCAGCATTCACTTGTTCATTACTTATTTCATGTTCTTCATCTTCTTCTTGTTTTAAAATCTTCACTTCACTTTTATCAACAGTTTCTTCATCACTTTCTTTTGAACTGGAAATATTAAAATTAGGCTTCCGGTTAATAAAGATGTTCCTATTTTTAGTTTTTACATCTTCATCATCAACATTTTCATCAATTATTTTTGTTTCTTCTGTTACTGCATTGGAAAAACTGGATTTTGAGTATGGTCTACTTGTTGGTTTAAATGAATTGGGTGAAAATTTATTTTTTGCCGTTTTTATTTCATCCACAGTATCCAATGAATCATTTTCTTCAGTTTTAACTTCAATATCTTCTACCTCTTCGTCAATCTTTTCTGGTCTTTTATTATATTTATACAAATCTTTATTTATCGATAAAGGAGAGCTGTTTTCCAGTGAATCTATATTGTTACTCTTTTCATATCGAACACCAGGTCTAAACTTATTATACCTTCTAGTACTTTTACCGAAAAATCTAGTACTTTCAGTTGTAGAGCTAGATGTAGTAGTACTAGATGTAGACGATTGTAAACGACTTCTATAACTGCTTCTTGGCTTAAACCCACTGGTTTCAGCATTTTCATTATTACTCAGATTTTTAAGCTTAGAGGGAATAAATTTAGGTCTAGACTCTACAGGTCTCAAAATATTTGATTTATATTCCAAACTAGATTGCTGTAAAGCTGCTGTAGTAGAATTCTGAGAGGCAGTAGTTGTTTCTATAGATAGAGTAGTATCATCAGCAGGTGTATCTGTTGTTTGTTCAAAATTTTGCGTTGAAAATTCTTCAAATTTCATAGTAGTAGTTTCCACATTTTCTATCGTGTCTGGAATCTCAGTATATTTACCATTAACATCATTTTCTTCTGTAGTTATAACTGTAGATTCATTCAAAATTGTTTCTGTTGTAATTTGTTCAGTGGTAGGCGGCTCAAACGTATTAGATGTTATAGTAGTGGTATCTATATCATCGTCAGAAACAGTTGTTGGTATAGGTTGTGATGTTGCCTCAGTGGTTGCTGTACTTGAAGTAGCAGTAGTGCGTCTTGGTATGAAGCTGAACCTTTGTGAACTAGCAGATGATTCAGTGGTGGTGGTAATGTTTACTTTTTGCCTTAATCCTTTATTATTGCTTCTAAGTAAAACTATTTTATTTATTGGTGAATATTTAGAAGACGTAACTTCTGGTTCAACAGTCACTGGAGTAAATCTCCTATTACCATCTCTTGGACGGAATATTTTTTTGGGAACTGTCTTAGGACTGGGGATTTCTTTTTCAGGGGTAGGTTCACTGGAAATTTCTTTTAAATCAGATGCTGGGGTGTTATTTTCTACATTTGTTGTAGTGGTAGTATTTTGGTGAGGTCTGAATTTCCGAATTATTTTTCTTTTTCTTCCAAATATCTGCTCTGAGTCTATATTTGTTATTTTCGATGATTCAGTTGGTATTATTTTACGAATTATTGTTTTTGTACGACTAGCTTCTGTAGAAGTAGTTGACGGTACTTCTATATTAACAGTCCTAATTTTTTCTTCAACGCTAGATTTTCCAAATAAATTAGGTGTTTTAATAAATTTATTTCTTAACTTCGGATCGACTTGAAAACTGTTGATATCACTATTTTCTCTAATATTAGATTCGGACAGTTTGATATTTTCATATTCTTCGGTACTAGTATCATCGTCAACTTCGTTATTGTTCTGTTGAACATCCAGTAATGACTTAACAGTTTCTATCGATTCTGTAGTTGAAGTTGTAGTTGGTCTGTACCGTCTAATAATTTTTCTATTGCGACTTGTTGATTGCAAAGAATCTGTCACTGTATTTCGATCGGTTGTCTGTGAATTTTTAGACAATTCATTTAGATTAACGTTAATTCTTCTTCTTTTAGAAGGTAATGGTGAAGATTGAGTTGTTGTAGTTGTCGTACTTGACGGTTTTAACGGTCTTCTTCTTCGCTGACCTGTTTGTGCGTGCAATTCCTTTATATTATCAAAATCTACTGCTGTTAAGGAAGATAGATCTGCTAATTCAGAAGGTCTATAACTTCTATGATCTTCTATATATTTTTCAGTAACAACTAACCGTCTTTTTGAGGTATTTTCTTTAATTTCACTATCTTTTTGATAGTCGGTATTGTTTGAAATTTTTTGTTGATTAAATCTTGAAGCGCCTCTAGATCTAAAGTTTATACTTGGTTTTTCGTAACTCACCTTAGTTGTTTGAGTTGCAGCTGGTTTAGTTGAAGCTTCTGTTGGTTTTGAAAAAGGTCTCGGTTCGAATAGTTGCGGCCGTTTTCTTTGGATTGTTTTAAATAAACTCGGCTTTGAAGCAGAGTTCGTTTTTTCGGTAGAATTGGTTTCATTATTCACAATGTCATCAGTTGTTGTTAAATATGTTCTTGTTGTTGTTACATTATATAAATATTCATTTCTATTATCTTCAATTGTTTCGTTTGATGGTTTTTCCGATGTAGAAGATCTGCTGAAACAAATATTTATTATTATTATGAAAATATTGATTTTAATTTTGGTGGTTTTACCCTAATCCGGATTCTGTTGGTGAAGATTCTGTTGCTGGTGTCTCTGCTTGAGATAACTTTGTACTGAAATTAAAAAAAATGTACAAATTTTTATTTAAGAATAAGTCTTAGACTAACCTTAGGATTTGTGCTTCTTCCACGTTAGGTTTCTTGGTACTAACAGTTGTTGTTCCTCGACGAATCTGTTTGTACCTGAAATTATCATCATTATATTTAATATCATTCATTTTGCTCCTTTCCCAATATCCCACAGCCCGGGAAGCGGCTGGACATAGTAATACCTACGGCCTAACAACTTCGACAATTGCGGAACTAGCCAGACGTTACACCCATGTTCAATCCCTTAAGAGATGGGATGGAACCAAAGGATGTAGTCTTGCCAGGATCACCCTGGGAAGCTGGCGTCGAAGAAATATTTGGCGATGACCAGGAAAAACCTACATTCAACAGTAGGATTTCTGACTGGCCACTGTCAACTAAGGAAACACCTCCATACTATGGGGCTAGCGGACACACCTCTATGCAGTATGTGTGAACAGAAAGATGAAACTGTCAGGCATGTCTTATGCGAGTGTCCGGAGTTATCGTCAATAAGAGAGTGTGTGTTCGGTGAGTCTTGGCCCACACCTGCCGATATAAAGGAGATGTCTCCTAGTGACCTGTCCATTTTCCTGGGAAGGAAAGGATGGACGATGATCTAGGAGGACAACTCCTCGGGAGGATGTACAATGGGTCACATGTGGCCTAAGTGCTGTGAGCTTACACTCACCCTCCCTACTTTATAGATACAGATCCTGTTGGGAAAAGGAGCTTGGATAAGATTAGATTTCATGAGGTGGCTAATCGCCATACCAACAAATAGTCCTTACTTTGATGTTATTGAGTTTCCTCCTTCAGTGGAGCTGGATTCAGCTGGAGTACCTCTTCTGATTTCACTGTAACGAGCAGTAGAAACTTCTTCTGTAGTCGAAGGTCTTTGTCGTCTAATGTTCACATATTGAGGTAAATTTGGCTTTTTCGCCGTTGAAGCAACTTCTTTGTTAGTTTCAGTGTCATCATCATCATCGTCATCATCGTTTGTCTCTTCATCGTCTTCTTCTTCTTCTTCATCTTCATCTTCAACAGGTATTTCGCCTAATATTGTGTTCCTGAAAAGACAGTTTTAAAGTTAAAAATAAGTAAAGAAAGACGTTTTGCAAAAGTACCTATCATTTTTAGGAGTTTTTGTTGTTGTACTAACTCTAGCTCTTCTTATATTTGTATAAGCTGGAAATTTATCGGTGACTTTCTTGGTTGATAGACTGTCGTTATTTTGCTCTATTTCTTGATCGTCTTTTTCTTCTTCTTCAATTTTTTTATCCCGTGAAATTGAAGGTCTAAAATAATCAACATTATTTTCAATTGAAACCATGCTTATTAATTTTTTTACCTAAATCTTGACACTGAAGTGTACTGTAGTTTTCCACGTTCAGTTTTCTTTTCATATTCTTTTTCTTCATCATCTTCAGTTTTCTCACTTTGCGGCCCTCGACTGTTTCGGAAAGCTGAGTTCCTGAAATTAACTTTAAATAAAGATGGAAGCATAAACTGTGAACTATTATTTAAACTATTTGGGAAATTTTGTTATACAAGGATATATTGATATCTAGCCTAGACCAGCTCCTTGCATAAACAAAATATTGCGTTACCATAGCAACGAACAATAACTCATTAGAAGTGCAGTGTGAAGTTGGACGTCAAAAAAGTAAACCAGGGGACCTATACTCAGCTGCTGAATGTTGAGATACGCATACGTAATGTTTATAAATGCGAAGGTTCCTATTTTTGAACATTCGCAATTGGTTCGCATGCGTATGTATCATTCGAAATTGCAGCGAGCGGGATATTTTAAGTGAATCACATATACGAATGCGTATTTGCCATACATAACCTCGCTTTTGTATATGTTTTAAAGTGTATGGTGTATTCATTGACATATATGTAAATGGGTGTATTACAATTCATTCGTGATTTTGAGTTCGAGTTAGTTTTGTAAGACTTTTCGTCATTAAATAAATGGCTGCACAGTTTGTTCACTTGCTTTTAATCCAAGCATAAGAAAATGCTGAAGAGAGAGCACCCCGAATTTATGAAAGACGGCGAAATCTCAAAATACCTATAGCAGTTTGCAAGATGCCTTTATATTTACCTTTATTAATATCCATTATTCTTGTATGCTAGAATTAACAAAAATCAGATCTGAGTTCAAATAATTTCCCTTGGAACCCCAAAACACTTCTAGCAGTAAACATAAAACGAGCGTAGAATTCGGTAGAATCCGAAAATTTTAAATAGGCTTGTTCTCACAAGCATCACAGACAGTTTTTGACAATCCGAATTCGGCGTAAAGACCCTAAATCGTTCTAACGAGAGCGCTTTTGGGTCTTTGCGCCGAATCCGGATTGTCAAAGACTGTCTGTGATGCTTATGAGAACAAGCCCAATATTGTACGTCAGGGGATTTGATAAACATCAGCTGAGCCACAGCATGTGCTAATGCTGTATTGCCATGTTTACGCGAGTGTGTTTAGCTAACCGTTCGTAAACACTTGCGAAACACGTATACGAATAGAAAAGAATACAATATTCATTACGAATGCGCATGTAGCCATACGTAAATTGTTATATTCGAATGCAAATTTGCATATGCTGAGAATAGGTCCCCAGAGTTACGCAATAAATTAAAAGAAAAAAGATGTCCACCGAATTTGTGAAAATAGAAAAATTGGAGTATTGAGCCATCATCAAGTACTTGTATTTAAAAGGGTTAAGAGGTAAGCAGATTTACGAAGATATGCTTAATACCCTTGGTGATCAATGTCCTTCGTCCTCTCCAAGACCTAAGAAGTTTCGTGTCCGAAAATCTGCTGGAAAAGTTCTTGCTTCAGTTTTTTGGGATTGAGAGTAATCATGATTGATTTTTTTGATAAGGGTAGAACAATAACCGGAGATTACTATTCGACATTACTGACCACTCTACGGGAAAAAATTGAAGAGAAAATACGCGGAAAGCTATCCAAAGATATTTTGTTTTTGCATGACAACGCCCCTGCACACAAATCTCATGTTGTCATGCAAAAAATTCGTGATTTAGGGTTTGAATTACTAGAACACCCCCATTATTCACCAAATTTGGCTCCGTCCGACTATCATCTCTTTCCTCAACTGAAAAAAAGTTTAGAAGGTAAATTTTCTCCCAACGAGGAGGAGGTCTGGTTTGCAGATCAAGAAGAAACTTTTTTTTGAAGGGTCTAGAGACCTTGCAGGTTCGTTGTAATGAGTGTATCCAATTAAGAGGTGAATATGTTGAGTAATAAAATATTTTGACATTGAAATTTTTTCTGGCTCTATAGTAGGCTAAGAATTGTTCAATATACATTATGTAGAGATAATAAACAGTAAACCTAACCTGCTTTTTGTAGTAGTACTTGTCCCTGTAGTTGGATTGTTCTTAATAGCTTTACTAAGCACCCTTTCATAAAGAGTTTTAGATAGTGAAGATTTCTTAGTTGGTTGCTCAGGACTATTGGGGGCTTCCCCTTTTGCATTAAACTGCTTTTCTAATTCTTCTAGACCACCTGAAAATGAAATTTTCCTTTAATATTATTCTAACAATAAAAAAAGTGTATAGAAAATAAGTTTGGAAAGAAAAGGTAATAAGGAATTACATACCAGCTTTTTTAATAAGTTCAATCAATTCTTTTATGACTCGCGGATCTTCTTCTGATTCTTTGACACTTTCGATATCTTCATCTTCATATTCATCATCATCTTCCTGAAATGTATAATCAACAATTAGTTATCAAAGAACTTAGCTCACAGATAAGTGATTTGTTTAAAATATGTTAATATAATACTGAAATTTCCACTACAAACTTAGAAGCTTTTTCTACGATGCTAGTGTCCGGCTCTATGGTGTCCGGAGTTATTGTCAATAAAAGAGTGTGTGTTCGGTGAGTCTGCCGATATAAAGGAGATGTCTCCTAGTGACCTGTCCACCTTCCTGAGAAGGACATGATGGCCGATGAACTAGGAGGACAACTCCTCGGGGGGGTGTACCGGGTGGCCAACTAAGAACTGCCGTCGGCCATATCTCATATTTGGAAGTTCATTTATTTGGCCACCGAGGTCTCCAGACCTAACTTGTTTAGATTTTTATTTGTGGGGACGAGTAAAAGATCTCGTGCCGATAGACCCGCAACAAGAGCTGACATGGTTGAAAGGTAGACAGACAATACGAAGTATTTCAAGGGCAGAAATTGAAGCTGCTGTTTTCTCTACCCGTCAGCGATTGATTCCATGCATTAAAAATGATGGACGACATTCCGAAGATCTAGGGCGGCAGTAATTATTTATTAAAGGTTTCAATTGTTCGATTTATCACATTATTTTAAAATTCGTTCTCATTGTTAGTAGTGACAGCATTACACTTAGGTAGCAACCATAACATTAGTATGATAGCAGTTTAAATTACTGCAGACCAATGTATGATATTTCCATTCAGGCTAAATTTAATAATTTCTGTTAACGCGAACCAGCCTTCTAGACGTTGGAAGAACAAAACCCGCCATTTACCTGTTTCTTACGATATCTCTGGATAGAAAAGAGATATCGCCTTGCGGTTTGCAGTGTTTTATTGCTAATTCAGTCTACTTTTTAAAGACCTATTTCAATTTGTATGCTTCCATTTAAAATTGTTACGAGAAAACACAATATTAAAAAAAAATAAAACAGCGCCCTCTAGCATTTATGTTATTTATCAGATTGCTTCATATTTACAAATTTTCGATTCTTCGACAAAAGCTCTTTGAAACAACATCAATTTTATTAAAATCGGTCAAGCAGAACCGGAATTACAGGCGTTTTTTCGTAACAAGGTTCCCATTCTCCCCCACCCCTTATTTGAAGAGATAGACTTAAACTTGTATTAAAAATATGCAGAATTTGTCGAGGAATCTGATTATAATATTTATTATGCTCCTTAATTGAGTAAATTTTGAAAAAATTGTTATAAAAATGTTTTCTTGTACCTGTGCTATAATCTACTCCTGAGACATGGCCGACGGCCGTTCTTAGTTGGCCACCCGGTACAATGAGTCACATGTGGCCTAAGTGCTGTGAGCCTACACTCACCCTCCCTACTCTACAGATACAGATTATGATGAAAAATAAAATTTTGACAAGCTGTCACTGTTCAGTATAATGGAATGTTACGACGAAAGCTTCACCAAAGATGTGTTTACATCTTATTATACAACCTACCAAAGTGATTATAAAAAATACTGTGATGTTTCAAAAGTCACCTATGATTACCAAAGAAATCGCACAGAAAAACCCCAAAAAAAATCCAGACCGTACGAACCAGAGGATCATGGAACATTCAGCAAACTCAGAAAAGGCGTACACATCCCATTTGAATTACTTTTAAATCCCAAGCCGATACTACATACTGATCCAAGAGTACCATTTGAAGTAAGTTGTCTGGTACCAAACTCCTATTTGTCCAGTCGGGTTAACATTGAAGTAAGAGCAGTAGGCGAGATTTTTGATGGAAACCCCTAAAAAATATCATGGTTAATTATAATCAATTGCCTCCACCGGTTTTTAGGCTGTGCTAATTGCACAAAAACAGTTTATAGCCAAAACTACCAAAAATTGGCATGTTTTTCGACATGTTTTCGAATTTTACTCGAAAAGTATTAAGTTTATCGTGCATATTTATGGATACAAAGTTATAGAGCGTGAAATTTGCTATAAAATTCCGTGGTTCAGAATGTGAAAATTCCCATCCCTGCAGCCACAGCGGATGAATAAGTAAGAAAAAAATTGAAAAAACAGCTGTTTTTCAGACGCAAAATACTATGTATGTATGTGTGTGTTTTGGGGTGACATTCACTGAGACCTAAAAGATCTATTGTGCCCCCTTACTTCTACTCAGTTTCTGAGGAGAGTCTCACAAACTAGCAGTTCCTTTAGTCCTATTTCCCGGAGGAATTTTAGGATGTCTACAGGCTTCAACTTAGGCAAATGTTCCTCTTCTATCCAGTAATCTCCTAGGTGCTGTGCTCAAGGATTCTGGAGTGCTGTGCAGTTGGAAAGTATGTGGATGGAGGTTTCTTCTTCCCTTCCACAAAATCTGCATTCTTCTTTCTCCACTATTTTGAGGTGCCCATTTAGGCGACAATGTCCCGTTAGGATCCCTATTAAAACTCTTAGCGCAGTTTTACTTTGACTTATGCATTCTTTTGATCACAGCAGGTTGTAAAAACCAAGAAGAGTCTTTGATTGTATAAGCCCTACTAGATCTTTCCAATGGTCAGATATTCTCTTTTTCTCGGCTTTACCTACTTATTTCTTCCAATATTATATTGGGACTGATTCCCCAAATGGTTCAGGCACCCAGAAAGGTATTTCAGTCCCCCTCTTTGCTAGTTCATCTGCTATTTCATTTCCTTCTATTCAAGTGTGTCCTGGAATCCATAGTAAGGTGACTATGTTGTTCTCGCCTAGTTCATTGAGTTTGTCTAGGCATTCTCACACCATTTTGGAACTGATTACACAAGAGCTCAGTGCCTTATTGGCTGCTTGACTATCCGACATTATGATAATCCTTTGAACTGGGCGCATTTTCTTATGTCGTGGATTTCCGCTTGAAAGATACTTGGGGTTTTTCCCAAGCTTTCAGAGTGTTTGCTTCCTGGCCCTAACACTCCTATCCCAGTTCCTTCTATTGCTTTTGAGCCGTCTGTGTACCATTGCATGGCATTCTTCCCAAGTCTGGTAATGCTATTTGGATCCCATTCCTTCTTGTTGCTCATTTCCGTAACGAATTTCTTTGAAAAATTATACTTTTTCATCATACCGTCTTGTGGTATGTCCCAGGTTGTCTGAGTTCTAAGAAGTGAGTAGGTGTTTTTTTTTTAATGATTCCCTCTCTACTTAGTCTGTATCTTGTTTTTTCTGCAACACTTTCCACCACCATATGTAGAGGGGTGACGTTGAGAATCACTTCCATGGCTGCCGTTGGGCATGTTCATGTTCTCATTGCTCCTGTAATACATATACAGGCTAGTCATTGAATTTTGGAGAGGTTTTCTCTCGTCGTCAATAGGCTAGTTCTACTACTCCACGCAATGGCTCCATAAGTGATGATTGGTCTCACTATGGCAGTGTACATGCAGCTTCGGATTTTTGGGTTACAACCCCAGTATGCAAAATACTAATGCAATTGATGAAGCAATGTAAATCATTATTTGTCTCATAATACGTCATTTATTCACGAGCTGAATGCAACAAACGCGGTTTCGATATCTTATCTAGTTACTGAATAATTTAATTGTTAATAAACAGTAAGTAAAAGAGATAGACATTGTTAGAATAAAGACATATGCCACAAAACATTGTTTAAACTCACAATAATGTTTTTACACATACTAGAAGGTTACAGCTATCACATGCAATGATTTAATCAACAATTTTTTCGGTTTAACTGACTCAGATGTTAGTTTGAAAAAGTGGTTAAAATTTTACCTTAGTAACAATTAAGACATCTGTGCGGTTTTTTATTTTAATTGAAATCTGAAAAAACCCACTTAAAGGACTTGGAAAAACACAACATTTGGCGTTTTGAACGTTCAATTCGGACCATTTAATCCCGAGTTATTGAATCCCAAACTTGATCAACGATTCTCGGCAAACGATCAACAAGGTAACGAAAAAGAATATCACGCTTTATAACTTTGTTTCCATACATATGCACGATAAATTCAATACTTTTCGAGTAAAATTCGAAAACATGTCGAAAAACATGCCCATTTTTGGTTGTTTTGGCTATAAACTGTTATTGTGCAATTAGCACAGCATAAAAACCGGTGGAGGCAACGGATTATCATGAACCATGATATTTTTTAGGGATTCCATCGCCTACTGCTTTCACATCCATGTTTTGATAGTTTTTGGGCTTACTCGACTGGACTATACACTGTGGGCCAAAATAAAGGAGTACATTTTTTAATTGAAAATATTTTATTTTGTTTTTCGTGCGATTTATTTTCTTTTTGCAGAGCTAATAACCTAACATGTCGTCAACATGACTGTAAATTTGGAAGCAAAAATAATGTACAGGGTCGGACTTATAAAAAAAATTATATAACAGTGCATTTGAGCTCGTTGCAAATGAAAACTGTCTTAACTAAAATTGAACTAATATGCTTTTTCGGTAGATAAACTATCCAGAACACTTCAGTAAAAAGGAAATTTTCCGAAATTACCGGATTCGCAAAATACCATTTTAACAAATAACACATTTATGAAAACAGTTTAACTCCAACTCATCCATATCTCAAATGTGGTTTAATGAAATCCAAACTAATGGTTCAATAAAACTCAAAGTCCAAACCACAATAAATTTTATTATAGTCCCCAAAAGGACACATATGATGCTACTAGTTTCGGTATATTATTACCATCATCAGGCTACAATAGAAAGAAATGGTACACTTAATAAACAAAGATGTTATGATATTATGTTAGAATTTTAAAAAAATTATTAAAACCAGAACTATAGCTTTAAATGTAATATAAAAGATGAACATATAATTGAGAGTACAAATTGAGAATATTACGATTGTTAAAATTACATTTGAGAAATTGTTGAAATTTCCCCTTCCCCTTTTGGGGACTATAATAAAATTTATTGTGGTTTGGACTTTGAATTTTATTGAACCATTAGTTTGAAAACAGTTTAGTAATTTTAAATCTTAGAGTATATAATTATGAATGTGGCCAGCATTATTGTTTACCACTTCTTGAAGTCGTCTACGCGAAATGAGGCCTGAAAAAAAAATTTTTTTCGGGCAGCACCGATCGGAATGCGGTTTTCGGCATTCGCTTGCAAAAATTATTTGTAAAAAAGTTACCTAGTTTTCATTTGTCCAAAATCAGAAATTGCATTGTTGCAGCCAAAAATGCATTCGAAAAATGCATTTTTTGAGACGCCCGTTCAGAACTGGCCCAGAATGGCTTTTCGAGGTCGCTGATCACGATTATGATGTTCAAATTGACACCCTGACCACCTGGGTCTCAGGAACGCCGACGAAGGTCATCTCCGTGGAACACTCCCAGAATTCGTGCGGGGAAGGAAAAACACTTGGCGCCCGGGGGTTTTTTGGGTCGCTGAATTCAAATATGGCATCGGCGAACACCCCCCGCACACCTGGTGCGCCCCAACCTGGACGTAGACGTCCTCTCCGAGAATTTTCCTGACAAGAGTGTCAAAAACAAACCTAAAATCATTGTGGGGGAGTTTTATGGTTAAAGCAGAATTTGACGTTAAAAACGATCCCCCGAGCACCTGGTGCACTGCAACCTGGACCTGAACATCTTCTCCTAGGCTTTTCCAGACACATTCGAAATAGACGAACCGAAAATCGTTAAGGGGTTTTTTTGGGTCGCTGAATGCAAATATGGCATCGGCGAACACCCCCCACACACCTGGTGCGCCCCAACCTGGACGTAGACGTCCTCTCCAAGAATTTTTCTGACACATTCGAAAAAGACGAACCGAAAATCGTTAAGGGGGGTTTTTTGGGTCGCTGAAGCAGAATTTGACATCCAAAACGATCCCCCGAGCACCTAGTGCACCGCAACCTGGACCGGAATGTCTTCTCCGAGGTTTTTCCATTCGAAAAAGACGAACCGAAAATCCATAAGGTGGGTTTTTTGGGTCGCTAAAGCAGAATTTGACATCGAAAACGATCCCCCAAGCACCTGGTGCACCGTAACCTCGACCTGAACGTCTTCTCCGAGGCTTTTCCAGATACATTCGAAAAAGACGAACCGAAAATCGTTAAGGGGGGTTTTTGGATCGCTAAAGCAGAATTTGACATCGAAAACGATCCCCCGAGCACCTAGTGCACCGCAACCTGGACCTGAACGCCTTCTCCGATGGTTTTACAGTACAGGAACGAACCAGTATGTTATCTCGTGACGTTACACTGCCGAGCTCTCTGTGACCTACAACGTCGTTCGGATGAGTATCTCATCCGGCGGCCAGTGCTGTGCTGCGATCCAAACAAAGTGCCAGTGGTGAATTTGCGAATAAAATTATTTATTACAGCTTATATTTTACCGGGGTTTTGGTATTATTTTTATAGTTTATAAGCATTTTTTTTGCAATGGATACCATTAAAAAGAAAAAAACGGGTAGTGTGTGTGTAGTTCGTGGATGTAACAATAAATATTATAATTGTGATGAAAAATTTTACCGTTTTCCAAAGGATTCAGAAGAGTGAGAAACTGTTTGTATTTTCATACGATAAGTATAATACTTTATTATTTGATCTTCATATTACATTTATGAGCCTTAGTTTCATGCATTGATTTAATTTGTTGTTTTTGTTTCAGAGCTAAAGTTTGGCTCGAATCATGCGAAAGGCCTGACTTGATGCCAAAAATAGAAACTCTATACAATAGTAGTCATCGTTAATGTGGTGCTCATTTTGAGCCAGACATGATTATGCAACCTCATAAAAGTAAACTTCTGTAAAAAAAGGCTATTCCAATAATATTTCTTTCATCAAATACTGCAATGCCTAAGAATTTTGTTCGCTACTTTTGTAGTTATTTAATTAAAAAATGTTCGGAAATTCATACATACACCGTATGTGAGACGTATTCACAAGCGTATCAGAATTTAGACGATTCGTCTTTATACTGTTACCTTAGAGCTTATGAAAATACGAATAAGTATACTTTTGGAAACTTGAATATGCCGCATGAAAATTTTGTACAATACATCTCATTATTAGAAACATTATTCCAAATGACTTTTGAGAAAGTTGCCACGGAAGATAATATTGTTGAATCACTTATAAATATTAATCAAAAACAGAGTTTGTAGATCCTTGTGTTGATTTTCCGAAAGGTAAACCGCAAGTGGAAGTAGGTGTACACTGTACAATTAGACGAAGTAAGGTGAAAATAACGAATTCAAAAATTATTGAATAGGTAATTATACCGAGTGTTAATGATTAGGTGTCACCGAGGGTGTTACAAACTGAAAGAGCGTGTCGAAAATGCAAAAATTGGCGTAAAATTTCCTGTCGACATGGGTCGTTTGAACTCTATTTGGAGTTACCGATACAACTGGTAAAATATCACAAAAATCAATTCTATTGAGTGTTTTCAGGAATAAGAGACTTTTGCGAGGACTTTTGTGCTCGTTATGGAAATGCTCGTGAAAGTGTGTTGCATTACAAAAGAGTTGCATGGGTTCTTACATTGTCAACTAACTTGGAAACATTATGTGGAAATATGTGGAAGTGTGGTGGAAGTATGTGGAAGTTTTTCAAATGTGGAAGTAGGTGTACAAGATTTTTGCCGGCGGTTTACCCCTCGGGATTTTCCAATAAAATATTTAATAAAACTTTTCTTCAGGGTACGACTATATTACACATTATTTGTCAATAAAAATTTTAAAAATCATAACAAAATGAAAATTGTAATATGGAAAAACCAATAAATATTTGGTATAAGACTATTGTTTTATTTACTCATCAGTGTACTGTTCTACAATATTTAAGAAAAAACATTTAACACGTTCAAGTCATTTTAAAACTTATGCCACCTACGCCTATGGTAAAATGAATCGTAAAGCGATCCGTTCAAGGTCATCAAAAGCTCTGGCAATTTATGAATGAAAGGACCCCGCGCTTTTCTTATGACAAAGTGGCATTCTGTCAAATGTTATAAATTTTGGATATGATGTTGTACTCGACTTCCTGACCAAAAGTGTCCATGGGACCAATTCAATCCTATGACTAGTTTCAGATATACAGGGTATTAAAGTTTAAAAATCCTTGTTTTCTGTGACCACGTAATTTTATTATTAACAAATAAATATGCATTTTTAATTGATGGTACCATTAATATGTTCTAGTTTATTGTAAACTTACACATAAATAGTTCAAAATGTCAAAATATCCAGGGTTGGACTCAATTATAAGAGGACGATTTTTTGGAATTCTAAGAAATTCTTATATTGAATGAAAACAAGATCAGAAATAAAAAGTAACTTCATATTCAATGTTCTGGCATCAAATATACTAGTTCTAGAGGTATTCCATATAGGGTGATTCTTAATGCAACTTGAAATTATTTTTTTTCTATATGAAATAAATAAGTTACACCATGTATTTTAAAATTAGTTTACGATGTTTAAAACGTATTGGTTACCTAGATATCAGTACTTTTCTTGAAATACAGGGTGATTTGCACATACATCTTGTTATTAAACC
>CAJUYH010003040.1:0-35357 GCA_910591685.1 Galerucella tenella
TTTTTAACGTCAAATAAAAATGACACTGACAAATGTCCGGTACCCAATGGCTTACGCAGTCCTTCAAACGAAGATCCAATCAAGCAGCGTGAAAAAATTATCGGAAGTAATTACACAAGTGCATCAAAATTACCGATAATTTTTTATGAAAGCATGTTGTCTAATAACCGACTCCGAAGGAGGAGGGCTCTTTTAAAAAAATATGAAAATAACCAAATGCAGTTTTTACTGACAACATGCTTGAATAAAAAATTATCAGGTTTATTTTGATGCACGGGTGTAATTCGGTAGAATATTTCTCGAGTAGAAGAAATAAAAGTATTGTATATTTGGGTTTACTTCCGGTTACTTTTTCTTGAATAGAACTTAAAAAAATTTAAAACTTGGTATATGTCACAATGACAAATGCGCAACTTTAACACTCGTTACTATAGTTACGGACCTACAGGGAAATTTTCGGCGGGATCTTATCAGCTACAGATAAAAAATTATCGCGATAAGATCCCGCTTCATATTGGATTTTTAATACAGGATATTCGCTGTAATTTGCTATTAGCAAATTATCAGTGTAATTTTGATGCTATTGGTCGATTTGAATTTTTTTCCCATTACGATTGGCTGACAGGATCGTTTAAAAAATAATCAATATAATTATGTGTCATGTGACCTTTTCATTATCCACACCTCTTATCCACACCCATTACCCACGGGTGAATGATCTACGTCATTATACTTGAAGGAGCACAAGTAAAATGTTGAAATTATCAAATAGTCGTGGACAAATATACAGTGCTATTCAAAAGTCCTTTTCCCCCTTGTATCTTTTGAACGGATACACTTAAATTTATAAAATTTGGAGTGTGAAAATAAAGTGTAGTAAACTTCTCTACGTATGGTAACAGGTGACGTAATAAAAATAGATGACGTCACAGTGCCACTCTGGCCGATAATTTTAAATAGGACCCTATGGCAAGTGATATCTCGTTTAAAAGGCATTGACATTGGCTACATAGCCATGCATATTAATTTTGTTTGGGTTTAAACTAATTTTGACGGATAAATTAAATAAATAACAAAATTTTTGAAATTATTTTTTCAAATTTAATTAATCAAATATCAACAATGGATTCTTATAGCAAGTGTTCGAAATGTGCTTCGTCTACTTCCTGACAGTAATACATCCTATTAGTAAACTCTTGTCGTACTCGTTCGAATGTGTTAGCTGAAATTGCATTCTTCAATAATCCTTTCTCTCAAAATGCTATCTGGTGCCGTATTAGAAACCTTGGATTTCAAGTACCCCCATAGAAAAAAATCTAATGGTGTCAGATCTGGTGACCGAGGTGGCCATTCTATAGGACCTCGCCGGCCGATCCATCTACCTCGATATTCTTCATCCAGGTAACGACTTAATGCATCATAATAATGTGCAGGAGCACCATCTTGTTGAAATGTTATTTCCAGATGGCCTAATTCATCTGGATTATCTTCCAGTATTTCAAGAATTAACGGCTCAATTGCATTTTGTAACATATCCAGATACACTTCACCGCTTGAATTTGAATTTCAATTTAGGAAGACAGGACCAACTATGTGGTTTCTCAAAATACCTGCCCAAACATTGACTTTTTCTGAAAATTGGGTATGTTTTTCACGAGAGGTATGAGGATTTGTGTCACTCTAATACCTTACATTTTGTGTATTCACATTTCCATTGAGGCAAAAAGTACTTTCGTCACTAAAACAAATTGTTTTTGTGTAATGTGGGTTTTGACAACATAATTTTATTTGTCATACATTCACAGAATTCGAGTCTTCTGTCGGGGTCGTCATCCTAAAGGTGGTGCACCATTTCAAACTTGTATGGATGAAATTTATTTTTAGCCAACACTCTCTGTACTGTACTTTCACTTACTTCACAGATAGTCGCAACTTTAGTTGGAGAGGAAGTAGGGTTTACTACCATTTCAGGAACTATATCAATTTTTTTATCATCACTAAATGTTGGTCGACCAGATCGTTTGGCATCTTGAACACTACCTGTTGCTTCAAACTTGTGAAGAAGCTCCCTCAAATAAGTTCTCGAGATAGGACGATCTGGGTATCTCTCATTAAATAAACGTTCCGCTTCATGGAAATTCTTTCTAGATTCACCAATTATTAAGAAAGCTGCTACTGTAAATTCTTAAACGTCTCGTTAAACAAAAATAAAATTAAATATTTAAGCTATTTAGAAAAACTTTGCAAAGCAACAAATACTATCAAATTAAAAACGTTAATTTTTTTGACAATTAACCAGAGGCGGACTGAAAAATCTTTAATATTTAAATGTGAAATAATAATTTTGGTATTTATTTAATTTATCCGTCAAAATTAGTTTAAACCCAAACAAAATTGATACGGCTATGTAGCCAATGTCAATGCCTATCAAACGAGATATCATTTGCCATAAGGTCCTATTTAAAATTATTGGCCAGAGTGGCACTGTGACGTCATCTATTACTATTAGGTCACCTGTTACCATTCGTAGAGAAGTTTACAACACTTTATTTTCACCCTCCAAATTTTTTTATTAATGTAAGTGTAGCCGTTCAAAAGATACGAGGGGACTTTTAAATAGCACTGTATTTATGAACCACTCAACGGTTTAAGAAGAGACATATCATAGGATGATCTTAGGTACACCCATCTCTAAATTACAGTCTACTTTATTTAACATTACAGTTAGCTTCTATTAGTTCTTATAAAAGCGATATGTGTGTCTGTTGGTTGACTGTTTACAGACGCCACACCAAAAAGGGTTCCTTGAATAAATTCCTTATAAACAATGTGTTTACAGTCATTTATGTGGAACAATAACAACTGTAAGAAAAGTGAATAGGAAATCTCGAATTTTTCTTTATTAAATTTGGAATGTCAAAATTTCCCAGCGTATTGCGGAAAAAACCTTTTTTTCTACTACCGTGTGTAAAGTACGTACTTTAGACACATTTTCGAGTGCGTAAAACTTTATTTTACGCACTAGTGCGTAAAGAGTTTTACTTTACGCACTAGTGCGTAAAGAAAAAATTCCAATATGTATGTAGTTATAGATATCTAGTCTTATAAAAATATAGGTATAATAAATGGATATTAAATCTAAGTTTTTTTCATAAATTGGAGATAGAAACCTATAGAATTCCGTAAAGTAACCTAATAATTATTGTTAAATACGGAAATAATACGGTAAATAGGTATAAGTTGGCGGTGAGTGACTGACATTTCTTTGTGAATTGAATCTGACATTTAAAATTTAAATTGAGATCTTCCGACTATACCTAGAGTAAGCAATTGTATTTTATATTCAGGAATTGAATATTTTTATAAAACTATGATGTTATTTTAGATTATTATAAAAAGACTCTTCTAAAGAAAAATTTAACTTACTTTACGCACTAGTGCGTAAAGTATGTTTCTTTACGCACTAGTGCGTGAAGTAAATTACTATTAAACTTTTGTATTTCAATTAAATATTCGCTAGTAGAAAAAATATTGTATGCAATTATGCAATTTGTGTGTAAAGACCTTTTTTTCGACTCATGTGATTGTCGCATTCGCCTGCGGCTCATGCGACAATATTCACATTCGTCAAAAAAAAGGCTACTTTACACACTAGTTACATAAATAACTATTTTGGGGTTATCAAGCAAATAATCCACATTCAACCATTTCGTAATTACTTCCAAAGTTTTTTGTGTTTTTTGTTCGTTAAATCATCAAAGTCTGAATCAGATAGCTTAGAAAACGTTTTTCCATAAATTCGCCATTTCGCTTTATTTCTCCATCTCCAATTTTATGACAACTGTAATAATGTATTAAATAATTCTTACCAGTAACATTCACTTCAAATTGTAGAAACTTTTTCTCATACTTATTTTTTCCAAGTAAAGTATAACAACCAGTGTCTTTTAATTCGAGGTTCTTGATTTTCAAAATTGTAATTTCTTCTGTTATGCTTAAATTATTAGTATAGGATATTTCATACTTTTGCACCTTTACTAATGGAATGGTATCATTAACATTACGAAACCTGAAATTATAATTTTTTGTCAAAACACTTCGGAAGCAGGAATTCACGCCTAAGAATCTGAAGTGAGTGGTACTCCCTACATAGGATTTAAGAGTTAGTGTAGAGTTTTAAGGGTGATCTGAAAAAAAAATCAAGGCGAGTTGGTGGATTTTCGAAAATTTTTGAGACAGGAAGGAAAAATTTTGTTTAAGTATAAATATAAATTGAACTAATCTGAATTATCAATGAAAATATGGATGTCACAATAAGGAGGATTTAAAATAATATAAACCTTATTCAAATTTTAAATTTGGTCATAAAATACCAACCAATCTTATTTTCAAAAATCCACCTACTTTATTTATCTCGCAACGCGTCTCGATTTTTTTTAGATCACTTATCTTTTGAAATTTGAAATTTTTCAATTGGTTCATCCAAAATTTGATATATGTTAATTCTATGAATTTGACTTTAACTTCCTTTTTAAATGATTGACAACAAATTACATTATCTGTCATATCTAAAGGATCGATCGCATACAAATATTCATTTTATTATAATGAAACATTAATATTGGAAGTACATTTTTATCCTAAACTTTATATCTACACAGTACCCAACTTACCAAGTGAATTTAGTTTGTGGATGACCCCAAACACCAGCTTTTAGTTCCAGATAAGCATCTCCGGTTTTCCCTACTCTATATTTGGGGTAATCTACATAACTCATATTGATAAAATGCTCATCCTTATCTGAAAAAGTAAATCTTTTCAAACTTGAAAGCAATTTTGTTCACTTGAACATGAGCTTAAGTAGTTTTTAGCCTAAATAGGTATGGAGTTGAGTATCCGAGTTAAACTAATTTACCATCAGCCTGATAACTTACCTAAAATTTTAATTGTTATGTTCGAAGAGGATGAATGGTTTCCATGATCGGCTAAATGGCAAATATAAACTCCCGTGTCATTCAATGTCACTTTCTTGACAATCAATATACTGGAATGTAATGTGTCATATTGCATTATCCTTTTCTGCTGTTGAAATAGACACAAATAATGGTTGAACGGTCACGTTTTTTGGAAAAAATTTCAAAACTTTGTGTACATAACCGATAAAAGTATAAAAGTGTAACACTATTATTCGATATCTAGATTCCGTTCCACGTAAGAAGAATCCACGTGAAGTTGAAGTGGTATGCGCGAACTTGTTGTCAAAACCAGCTCCATACTGGAACATTAATATTCGATTTCAAATCAGTAGCGTAACGTTTGGACATTTTATAGGATAATACAAAATTAGAATGTGTCAACCTTGACTAAAGATAATTTTTCGGTTAACACCAACAAGTTTTTTACGAGGTTCTAGATCAAATGAAGCACATAACACTCACAGATAAACTAGCTAAAAGTCTTAAAATATTCAAAAAATAAACAATAGAGTACAGGCATATTTCATATTTTGCTTGGATATTAATTTATAATAGTAAATATGGTATCAAAAATTACTAATAATAGGAAATAAACCAGTTTCCATTGGAAATTACTCCCAAAAATAAAATTCAAATTTCATTGAACTCTCCGACCACAACCCAAGGATTTTCGAACGCTACCGATGATACGTGTAATGTCATATCTCTTGTGTTTACTTATGTCAATATGGCCGGTATTGCATTAGGTTATGTGTAGTTGTGTGTTTATATTGTATTTTAATCAACTATTAATTGCTTCATCGACGTAAAAATATCATTTATATGTTTGTTTGAGACCAATACGTGTTTGTGTGTGCTTTTTTTTATTTATAAAAGTCAACGTTAAGTGGAAAGTGGATATAAATATTCAATGTTTCCGAGGATATTTTAAAACTTTTGAAAGAATATATTTTATTTACTAGTTCAGTGTTCAGTGACGATTCTTTCATATTTTGTGAGTAAAGATATGGCTAGCGACGGTTTTGTAAAAGCACAAACTGATAACTTGCCCAAAGTAGACTCATTTATGCTGCTTGAATTTATAAAGTCAAACAGCTGCTTTAATGCAGAGGAAATAAGAGGAGTTAAAGCATTATCGTAAGTACGATTTAAACTATGTTTTATTTATATAATATATACCAACCATATTTCGATGTGTGGTCGTAAGAAAATGATGTTTTCATTGTTGATTCCTAGACATATAGGTACATAACCTCAAACTATTTAAAAAAAAATTACCAGCATAGAAGTAGGTACTTAAATTAAAATGGTCTTCACAAACAAAAGTAATGCCATTCTCTCAAGTGTATTTTTGCTTGCGCCAACAGGTAAAGTAACAAATATTTTGTATGGAGTTTTAATAGACGTTGATTTACACACTGGCTTTATCCATTTTTAAAGCTTTCAGAAACAAATTGGGTCACAAGAACTCAGAGCGTGATACACGAATAAGAACGTAAACAAATGACGTCACGCCATGAGGCAGCCATCTTTATGACGTAAAGCGCGTTTTGACGGACTTTCAAATTTTATGATTTTAAAAGTCGTTTTGGGAGTAAATTCTATATTTTTTTGAAAAAATAGGCATGCATGTTAGCAGACCTGATAAAGCGTCAATTCCGACCAATAGCAAAATTTATGCTTGTACCCTATTGCTTTAAAAACCACCTTGAATGTCAATAATAAAATGGCATGACACATCGTTTGTAATGCCAATGGCATGAAACGGTCGTTACATGGATAAACAAGACCGATTTTAATTCCTGCGGAACAGTTGGCAAACTTCACGTGGCTTCTTATGTGGAACGGAATCTACCAAAAAGTATTGTATCAATACTTTTCTACTAACATCAAAAGGTCTTGTAGGCGTTGTCCAGGAAAACGTGACCGTCACCCCATTAGTCACTGAAGTCTGACACGTCAAGCTGATATTTCCTCCTTCCACAGTATGTCCTTTATTTTGATCTACTACGCTAGGAGGCGGAAGATCAGGAATACTTGCTAAAACATTCCGGTACTTTAACAAAAGTATAGTTTGTTCAGCCATCCTTTGCCGTTACGTCATACATTGTCCAGCTTGCTCTCTCATTCATGAAATGGATGAGATGGAATTATGACGTCATTAACGTATTTATTATCTAAGGTGGACCTGAATTTTATCTGTTAATTTTGACAGTTCAGTTGTCATATTTTGAAAACAATTCTTAACATATGTCATTGATTATAATTTTGAGGTTAAGTGTAAAATAACTTTCTAGTAATATAAGACATACGTAAAACAGCAGAATACGTCACCCATTATGACGTAACGGCAAAGAATGGCTGAACAAACTCTATCATGTTCATTTATGAAAAGATTAGGTGTTCCGAAAATTCGAAAAAGTGCACAGTACTTATCTGAGGATCTACCTGAAAAATAAAATATTATGTAAGTGCTGAACATTTTTATACCCGGCGTAACTTCTAAACGAAATGTCGGATCCAAATAACTAAACGAGGAATTTACATGTACCTGTGTTTGGAGGTTTAAAAAAGTTAAAGATACATACGTTCAATATACACACAAATGTGTATACTCTTCCATTTAAGACCTCTTTCGAATGTGCAAGTATACGCATATCTAACTCTTCCTCCAGTGGTAAGGTTAGATGCAATTCCGTAAAATGGATTATAAATGAGAATAGAGTTATACTCATCAATTAGTACATCATATGGTATCATCTGTAAAATAAGGAAAAATTTAGTTCATTCGTAATAATGCTCTATCCAGTACAAAAGTAATACAACTAGCTACTGCCATAAAATGCTATTAGGTATAAAAGGGTTTTCTTTTATATATTGCATATAGAGCTGGAAAAAAATAGTAGATAACTTTTAAACACTATAGTATTCTCCTCGGAGAGAAATTGATAACAGGAATGATTTGTTACTTCTGTTGTATGCGGACGATTTGGTTATCCTTGCTGACTCTGAAATAGATCTGGCTAGGAAGCTACGCACCCTTGAACAATATACTTGCCTTAACAAACTTACTGTTAATAATTCTAAATCTAAAATTATGTGTTTCTCGAGAGGCGGCCACAAAATAACAAGAAATTACAAATTTCTGTTCAACAAATTAGAAATCGAGATGACTAACCACTATACATACTTAGGGGTTACTCTCACTTGTTCTTCATTATTTCGCGAACACGCAATGAATACCTCTTCTAAATGCAAACAAGCCATAGGTGCTGTCATGAATATGCTTTCACGTTCAAAAACAACTTCCTGGCAATCGCGCATAACCCTGTATCATTCCATAGTAATTAATACACTTGCCAACTCGGTTCCTGTCTGGGGTCTGCGTTATCTTAACATTGTTGAAAAAACCCAAGTTGGTTTTTTCAAAAGATTGCTCCTATTACCGCTAAACACTCCTGATTATTTAGTACGCCTTGAGGTGGGTGTTGTTAGGCTTGATTATACGGTATTTAAGTTGTGCCTCAACTGGTTATTAAAAATGTTTTCTTTTGCAAATACTAGATTGCCAAAGATTGTCTTTCTCAGGCTCTTAGAGTTAGAGGACTTTGACAACCCCTGCTATAACTGGGCCCTACAAATGAAACAGATTTTTATAGATCTCGGGTTGAACGACATGTGGAATAACCTCTCTTTTGGTTCACTAAAAAGCCATTACGATGCAATTCTTGAGAATTTTAAACAAAAATTGTATAGTTCCGACTTACAACGCCTTGCTAATAGTAATTACTGTGTAATATATAAACATTTAACAGTCACTTCAGGTCCTGCAGATTATCTAACTAGTAAACTGCCGATTAAATTAGTTCGAATATTTTGTCAGATCCGTTTATGTTCGAAGACTTTTGTTAGAATAACGTATAAGGGAAGTATTTATACCATTAATCAAGAAGAAATTTGTACTCTGTGCAACTCGCGTCAAAATGAAACACTTGAACATATTGTGCTTCAATGCAGGATGTATGATTGTATTAGAGTGCAAATTATTAAAAATCTGCATAATTTTGATGATTTCATTGCCTTATTAAATACTCCTTCCTTGGCGGATTTCAGGCAAATTTCGAATTATTTTATTGGCGTACTCAAAATTCGTTCATTTATTATAAACGAATAGCTTGGGTTTTACACAAATATTGTTTTCGCTCTTTTATTGTTTATTTTCATTGTGATTTTGCCGCATGAACTGTGTATTTATTTATAGACTCTGTTCCGGATTTCTTGCTATATTGATTTGTATCAATTTGAAGCAATAAAGATATTATTATTATTATTATTATTATTAAATGCGTTTTTGCACCCTTTGGAACTAATTCTGGAAGCAGACTCACGTTTATTTTCGGATTCATAAGAGTAAATCCCGGATTCATACTGTATATATTTTTAATAGAAAATCCCATGTGCCTCAATGCAATTATCACTTTCACAGTTGCAAAAGTTACCTGCAACTTTTACAGCAACAAATAATGCTCTAGTGATTTTTTCACTTAATCATTTTTCATGAATTATCACGGTGTCAGTCTACTTCGCTTATCGTCATTAACGTTTCCCGTCCTCTGAAATTTGGCGTTAGGTTAATTAAACAGGGCAGTTAATTTTGACATTTGATATTCGTTGACAGGCGCCAACTATTTTGTTATGCAACACTTAAAAGACAACCCACGTAGGTATTATGAAATTGACTTGTTCAGTTCAGTGGACTAACTGGAACTGGGTTTGGTTTTTCATTGAAATATTATTGGGATAGGCTTACTTTTTCATGAGAATCCTCAAGTATAACATCAACATATGGTGATGTTGGTCGACATGGCATGACAAAGGTATCCCCAATCACTGTATAAACATAATAGAATAGGTCATCATCCACTGCCAAATTAACTTCATCTAAAATCAAAAATAATATATTTAAATTTTGTTGAGATATTTCATTTCCACTTTTCCACATTTTGACAAGTGAAAAGAGAACTGATTTACTCGGCAAATTATATTCCAGAGAAATTATCAAATTTCGTTTTGTCTTCTGGTCTTACCGTCAACGTATAAATAAATTGAATTGTTTTCGTTATTCATGTCACTGATATCTTCGGTATCATTGAAGTGGCAATTGTAGAAACCCACATATTGATAAGACATGTTAGTGATATCCAAACGGAGTCCGTATTTAAATTCTTTATTGGGTGGTGTTACATTTTCTGTCTTGAATGATGTCAATGTTTCGCTGGTCTAAAAAAATATAATTAATATTAAAAAAAAAACTAACCAACTCGAAGTTGATATCTATACCTTAACTTTGGGAACTGTCCACTTGAGAGGTCTGTCTCCTTGACAAATAATGCTATAATTGGCATTTGATTTGATAATATCTTGTACTCCTTTGTTGACAATATGCGGCATTGTGTAGTTAATTAATAGCGAACTAGGGGTAGTAGGGACTTGAGCCCGGTGCGACGAACTTCCAGTAGGAGCCAGAGCCGTCTTCCACTTATCAGCGGCCGCCTTGATGAAAGCATTGGAATAAGAGATCTCTGAAAAGTATTCCACATTCTTAAATTATTTTTCACAATAGTGCATTCATGCAGGATAACTTTAAATTTACGCGGTTTTATTTTTATGTCACTGACTATCCGATTAAGTTAATTACCAGTCAATTATGTTTATTAGCTAAAAATTAAATACCTTTTAACCCTTGCAATTTTTTCGAAAAATACTTCCTATTTTACTACGGGTGATTTAAGGTCGAAAAATAACCGAAAATCGTGATCACTTATAAAAAAAAATTTCTCGGTTTCTGACTTCTGAAACTTTTTGAACTTTGCTAGTATTTAATTACTCGTTCATTTTGAGGAGAAATATACCATTGGGAAATGTAGAATTCGATAGATGGCCTTCTGAAATGTTAATGTCATCTTAGCAACGAGTAAAACAAATCAGCTGCCGTATAAGCCCTTTGATATTTAAGTTTATTTCAGTGTGTGTTTTGTAAAACTTTTGCTTTTTCTTTGATTGTGCTTTAGTATTTTGTGTTGTTAAACTAAATTTTGACTCCAAGAGTTCCTAGAATTATTGGCCACCGATATGTTGAGTATTCAGCTAAAAAGTCATTTTAAATTCCAAGATATACGCTTCGGGGGTGTATTCATAATTTTAATAAAGCAATATAGATGTTCGCAATGATAAAAAACATGCAAAAATCTTATGTTTCAAAGGGTAGACCTTAACTGTCATTCTTGTCAGAAAAAAACACTTTTTGTTGGCCACACTGACCTTAGACTGAACTCCTCTATTACGTTGACTTGCATATAATATTATACAAAAACAGTGCAAAACGAATTATTTTATTCGTTGCGTGAGTTACAATTTTTTCCGCCAGAGATCTCATTGAATTCTACTCCGCCAATTGCTGTAATCTCAGGTACTAGCCCATCTCGAAATAACAGTTTACTTTTTAAATTACAGTTAGCTTCTATTAGCTCTCATAAAAGCGATAGGTGATGATAGGTGTGCCTGTTGGTTAACTGTTTTCAGACGCCACACCAAATAGTTATTTTCCTAACTAGTGCGGAAAGACACTTCACGCATAAGTTAGGAACATTATTTTTTCTACGGCCGTATATACAAAAAAGTATACAAACCCATTTTTCAGAAGTTATTTTATTTCAATATATCTACATATACAAAACTTTAACCAAAAACTCTTAATTATTATAAATATTAATATTAAAAACACAATTTGTTGCATTCTGTAAATTACTTAAAATTGCCGGTCCAGCAAAGTTATTTGGTGTTAACTGGTAAGTAGATGATGTCGATGAGGATGGCATCGGCTGCAGCTCAAGATGACGATGAAGGTGACGGCAACATATAAGTCATTTGTAGATGAAAGAATTGTATTTTATATATTTTCCTTATAGTTTGATAGTTGTTTTGTTACAATACTTTGAAGAATGTACAGGGTTATATAAAAATATCTTCATTATTTTATATTTTCAAAAAATGTGAAATGCAACAAAAAGCTATAAAAGATGTAGATTTTATTTGATGGACTATTTCGTAAATATTTATTCACCTGTTGTAACAATAGTTATAGCTTCCGAAGTGAAAAACTATCTAATAAGGTCAAACTTTGCATAATTTTACTTTTCGGCACTAGTGCGGGAAAGTGACACTTTCAATACTAAAATGCGTGCGGGAAAGTGGGTTAAAACGCACGGTCGTGGAAAAAAGAGTTTCTTGAATTATTTCCTTATGAACAATGTGTTTTCAGTCATTTATGTAGAACAATAACAACTGTAAAAGAAGTGAATAGGAAATCTTAACTTTTTCTTTGTTAAATTTTGTTTGGAATGTCATAATTTCCCAGCAAATAAACCACATTCAACCATTTCGTTATTACTTCCAAAGTTTTTTGTTCGTTAAATCATCAAAGTCTGAATCAAACAGATTAGGAAATATTTTTCATAAATTAGCCACAACTTGTTCTCCATCTATACCAATTTTTATAGAAATCGTGTCAGTAGTCTCCCATATTATACAGATAGTGTAAGCTCGTCGTGTATATGTCACAATTAATTTAAATTTTAAAAATTCTCTTAACACACGGATTACCACCAAAACCATTAATAATTATCTACGAACATCCTGCCTGGAAGCTTATGGTGGATATTCCGACTACTATCACTTCCCTTAAAATATTTACGGTTTTAGTAGCAAAATGACAATAAAAAATGAAAATTACGACCTAGTTTAAGAGATAAACATTGGGTTTTATCGATTAAATCTATGTTTATATCGACCACTTTCAGTGAATTATTAAAACGCAAATATGTAAAAAAATTATTTATTCATAAATAAAGAAATTTAGAATTATGTGACATCTCGATATTGATTGGATCCCAGCTGGGATTTGAGATAAAGCTGTCAACTTTTCTAATTGAATTGGACGATTTGCCTAATTGCAGTGGACACTGGCAGCTTTGACAGAAAGGTCTACTGCTTGAGGTTATTAACCCAAGTAGCATTTGGACGTTGGAAATCGTTATATAACGTTGGGTTAGACAACTTAACTTTGGCAGTGACATGTGACTTTGGCCACAACTAATATTTACTTCCTAGATGTTTTAGTTTGGGTCGTGAAAATTATGAACAGTATAAAATAATAGACATTTTCATTACAAGCGAAACTAACGACACAACGTTAAACGGGCGAAGAGCTCTCTTTTGTAATTTGACTTCGAAAGAGTACAGACATTGGTTGGTGAATAAAGACATTTCTTGAAAAGTGAGGTTATGCATCAAATAGAGAATCATAGTTTATCGGATGAGGGACAAGTGAGTCATCAGACGTGGAGCAGACTTCATATAAGCTGGGTGTCTTTAGCTTGCAGACAATTACCGCAAACTACTTATCCATTAAGACGTATCCAACCTACGCCATGTTCAACGAAACAGAAGAGAATATGAAAAATAAAATCAATAATGTTTTCGCCATGACATGTGTAATATTAGTATCTGTCTTGGTTTCAATTTTAAGAATTATTTCAAAAATTGTAAAACGAAAATTTGAATCTTCATGTAATATAAAAGTTGATGAATATACAGAGTGTTTCAATAAAAACCCATGTTTTGTGAAAAAACTTTATTTATAATGGTAATACAGTATTTGAAAACCAGTGACGGAGACGTTGTACATTTCTTTCAGTACATGAAAATAGTCCAGATGCGTGACAGGGGTTTGGATCTTGAGCAAAGTTTCCAGTTTCACAGGGTGTACCATCAAATTTGCAAACATCAATAATGTGTGGAAAAACACCGAATAAGTGACATTTTTTCAGCTGAAATTCCGCTTTTTGTTGCCCTCGACCGTAAATGTAGTCTGCTGCATACAATAGCTTGCTTTCCAATATTTCATTCACTTTAGAATATTCTACATCTCCTGAAGAGTATCGAATACCATGCACACTCCTTTCCAAGTAGGATGTAGTCTTTCTATCCACATCACTTGATGTGGAAAACGGTTGTGTAAAAATATGTAATGTGAACTTTTGAAACCAATTTCTATGGCGAGTTCTTTGGCAACGAAAAGTCCATCTAAGACAAAGCCTTGAATGTCTACAAATGCTACTCTCATGGTAACGTTGTTCGAATACTAACTCGAATCATCATCTAGTTCAAGCTTTTAACAATTTCGGTGAGGGGGAAGTATTCCATCACGCAATCGTGAATGATAATGCAATAGACTTTAGTATTTTCGGGAAAGCCTATGTTTGCTTTAATGTCGAGTTTTACATCGACTGTGGACGTCTTCATGCTATCTTCCTGTTTCGAACAATCGATAACAAACAATGCCCGCTTTTCGAAAGACCAGTAATCCAGCAGAGGGCGCTTCTGTGTTGAGTTTGCATAGTTGCGATATAATTCAGTATAGTTAAAATATGCTTCATTGTAGTCAGTTTTAGCAAAATCCAATTGCATTCTTTCATTAGGCCAATAGTCACCATTAAGTGACAGTCTTATACTTTGCACATCGGCATTGTCAAATAAAGTAGGATCGGCTATAGTCACGTTACGTTTTTCGGTTTGGAAGAAAACAATAACAAAACGAGGTCTTTCAACTGGAGTGGATGTTTTAACAGCCCAAACCTCACGTCTTGCACCTTTAGTAATTGAGGGCAATTCGTGTAACTCCCACTTCCTAAATGTAATAACTATAGGTTGATCTTTTTGAATGGATTTCATGAGATTCATCTTTATATCATCATTGGGAAAGATATGTTCAACTTTTAGTTCAACACTGAGTCTATTAATAAACTATTCAAGCCAATATCCAAACCACTTGAAGAAATTGTGCAATCCTCAAAGACATTACAAAAATCGATTACAAATTTAAATCCAATTAAAAAAGAGGAAATAAGAAAAGAAGAAGAAGAACCTGATGATGTGTTTACACCTTTTTTCGCAACGGAAATGGTGGCCGAAACCGATGAATCCGGCATTATTACACGTTCTGAATCTCCAGAAGACACGCGTCCCGAAATTTCTCAGGAAGCTGTCGCAGACTATTTGGATCAATATCCTGCCATCAGTCATCATATCATTGAGGAAACACGAAAGATAACATGGGTCTCAGAGACCGACTATGGAAAAGCCTATCAGTAATGAAAAAAATTGTATTTTCTCGATTTTATTACTTAGGGGCAGGTAGTTAAATAAAGAAAATGGGGAATATAAATTTATTAAAAAAATTTTTGATGATAATAACATGAAAATAAAATTTGTTAAAATAAAAAGTAACATTCTAAAAATTTCTATAAAAAAAACAAAAACAGTTTCTTTGGCACCAAAAAAATTTATGACATTTTTGAAACATCAGAAAACATTTTTGATAAAAAAAATCACTTCTCATGGCAGACAAACTGAACAAAAAAACAAAATGGCCCTAAGTTTCCAAACTAAAATCGCTGTCTTCCGCGCCTTCATCTACGTCCGTTTCAACCTCATCAAATAATTGTTGGAGCCTGTCCTGTTTTTCTTCATATGTAGAAACCATGCTTATAAAATCTATAAAAAAAATGAATAAATATAAATGTTATATAAAAAAAACCGTTTCAACTTACTCTCAGAAATTATAACACGAGAACTAACTTGGGTCTCAGAGACCGAATATTTAATTACAAAAAAATGAACTGTCCACCTGCACTGTAATTTTAACACTGAATCGGCTACGCCAAGAAAGTCAGCTACTGGGAACGGCGATGCCGATTTTTGATTTTTTCGGGAATTATCGGAAAATTCCTTAAGCGTCGGTCTCACTGACCGCATGTTAGCTACGGAAGGTTAAAGACGAAGACCGGTGAGGAGATTACTCGAGCATTCTCTGACATTCTCGATCATACTAAAAGAACACCGAAAAATTTACAATCCGATCGGGGGACGGAGTTTTACAACAGCAAGTTCCAAAATTTGATGAAAAAACACTGTATCAATCATTATAGCGTATTTAGTACGATGAAGGCTTCTATGGCCGAACGTGTTATAAGGACGTTGAAATCAAAGCTCTACAAATATTTCAGTTTAAATGGCACCTATAAATGGATATTCTTCCTAAATTACTCAAGGATATAACAATACCAAGCATTCCAAAACAAAATATCGACCTTCTGAAGTCAACAAATCCAACGAAAAACCTATTTTAAATAATGTCTATAGCTATTTAAAAATCGTCGGTCCACGAAAGTTGAAGGTCGAAACATGCCATTGAAAAAGGGTATACACCTAACTGGACTACTTAGCTATTCAAGATCGTTAAAAGTAAAATAACCAATCCCGTGACGTACTTGCTCGAATATATGCAAGGTACTCCAATCAGTGGAGAGTTTTACGAAGAAGAATTGCAGAGAACATCAAATCCAGACATTTACTTGGTGGAAAAAGTTCTTAGACGTAAAGGTAAGAAAATAATAGTTGGATAGATAACGTAGATGTTTTGTAACATACTTTGAAAAAGTGTGGGAGGGAAACTACAAATTGAATTGAGCTATAGCTGTTGATCTCAGTTAGCAACATGACTTCTCAATATAGTAGTTACAGTAGTAATGGAATTAATTACAGTGCAGAGTTGGATGATATTTTGGAAAGGTATGAAATGGCTGCTAAAAACGATATAGTATACTTATTATATACGGAATATCTCGCTGGAACTTTTCGCATTGGTTGTGGATTAAGCCCGGCTAGATCTTTTTGTCCCGCAATTACTCATTTTATGGAAAAAACCTCAAGCACTGGAGATGAATTTCAATGCTACGAGTATTGTATCGTTCGTAAACTAGTGTATGAAGAGCTGGAATTTATGGAGGTTGACAAACATGGAACCAGCTTCCTCTTGAGTGAAAATGACGTCTCGCAATTCCTACACATCAATCAACATCTTATTTCTTATCGAATATCATTTTTGGACTCTCTTAATTTCAATGACTATTACAGAAATATTATAAATATTATTAGAAATTATTCGCAAGATTACTCACATTAATGTAAATTTAAATTAGTATGTACAGTTTGTGATAGCAGCAGCAGTAGTGATAGTATATTGTCAATGGCTCTCAGAGAGTATATTAATTTTTATAAGTGTAAAGTCCTTAATGATGTAGAATTTTAATAAATATGTTACAATAATTTTGTTTCATTCCAAATTTGAATGTCATCATGAACGTTCCATACATAGTACTATTATGTGTCGGCAGCCTACTGGCGCTTAATGAATCCGAAGTAATGTACATATTTGAAAGATTACATAAACTCCACTGATGGTAGCGCTAGTGATTTTTAGAGCACATTGGTGACCTTTCAAGAACGATATAATCTTCCTGTAGATGGCGAATTATGACACTGTACGTTTGCTATCCAGACCAACTTTCTGATGGTGATGATTCACGAGATCGGGCATAATTTAGGTTTAGCACACAGTGATAATGAAGATGCAAAAATGTTTCCTTGGTATCACGAACACGTGCAAGCACTACATGAAGATGATATTGGGGGTATAAAAGCTCTCTATGGATCTGGAACTAATGACCTCTCTATACCGCTACCAGATCCACCTAGTACTTTAATCAAAAATGTATGTGACATAACAGTACCGAGTCTCATGTTTCTAGCAACTGCTCCGTCATTTCCAAATTATCGGCTGTATGTTGGTTATCAGAATCTTTTATGGAAATTTGATTTAAACAACATGCTAATACCTTCTAGTCCTGATAATCTTTATGATTACCTTCCGAAAAAACTAAAATCCACATCAATTTCACATATTTTTCAAAATTCCGATGGCACTCTATTTTCGTTGAACAATGGAACCAACGTATTTTTCATGGTATCCTTCCCAGATTTACACATATTGGAAAATATTGTCGATGTTCGATTTAGACAAGTTAATGCCATGTTCCAAACTAATAGTGGAAGAAATTTTGTGTTATATGACACCTATAATTATTTTGAATTCACCTTAAACCCTTAGATATTCATTAAAGACACGCAGTCGAATTATGGATCAGTCTTCTGGAATACCCCTCGGTATAACAAATGCCTTCAAGTTTATCGACAGGCATATATATTTTCTAAAAAGAAACACATATTACCAATATAGCGAATTTACGAAAAAAGTCGTGGAGGCGGGGGGAGTTCAATTGGAATCGTTTTAGCATCCCATGTCCTAGCGAAGGATTGAAATCTCAGTTGAAGAATTTACTTAGCAAACTTATATTTTTTTATGAATAATGTAGGTTTCGTAGAAAATAACAAGAATTTTTTGAAAATATACATTGAAAAAAATTATAATAATAATGCAAAATTATAATTGATAAAAAAATATAATTGATAAAAGTACAATTGTTTTTTATTCTAAGGAAAACATATATATTTATATATATATATATATACATACATGACGGAAAAAAGTAAATGGTTAACTCATCAGACTAAGCTACATTTTTTTCTGGAAAATGGTTTCAAATTTCACTCAACAAAAATGAAAATTATAAATATTTTAGAAATGTCTTATGATAATCTTTTTTTGAAAAGTAGTTATTTTGGATCAATAGTGAATTAGCGTTTTTCTAGTTTATTTTTAGTAAGCTTAGCAGGTTGTACTATGTAAAATGACCTTGTTTTAGTTTTAATTAACTCTAAGACATAAACATTGATTGAAATATTATAAAGTTTCTCAAATTTCTGAATATGTTTTAACTTCATAGGTATTTATAATTCTCGCATATTAAAAACAGTGGAATAATGAGAGTATGATGACATACGTCCAACGGTACTTCTAGGAGTATATAAAGCGCTAACTACACTCTAGTAAAAGCATGCTCGATCACTATTATTTATAATTACACAAGCATGCTTAATTTGGTTACAGTTTTCCGTACTGGAATGAAAAAAATTATAAAATTTTTGTGAATGTACCTTAACAATTTTCAATAATTTCGAACAAAATGGCTGGACTAGTTTTTCCTGCATCTCCAGGCTTTTGAATATAATGGAATACTTCTTGTCTTTGAATTAGGTAATACAAGATCTATAATTTTCTGTTACCCTCTGCGGTAAAAATATTATATTATTTTCCAGTTCTAATAATACAACGTCTCCATACTTTCCCTTCACTATTTTTGCAGCTAAAATGGGTTGTGCTATTCCCACAGGTAAAAGCTGTAATTTAGTTATAGGTTTGCGTTCGGCAATTAAAGATGATACATTCAGTGTAGTTAGATCCATCTAAAAATTAAAAAACCCTTGAAAGTAAAATTTTCCTTGTAGTATTAAAAACATAAAAATCCTCTCATTCAAATTGTCTCTTTTTTAAAATGTAGTAGTGAATTTTCACTTCGAATAAAATGTCTTATTCCACCCACTCACTTTTTTAATCGGAGAAAAATTCAAAAAATACTTACTTTTGTTTTTCCAGCAACACTTGAATTTTTTTTCTTAAGAATTGTTGAACTGTAACTAAAACATTTTTGTCAGGGCACCTTATTTATACCTCCAACCTCAGCCCCCTCATTTGTTTTTTTTTTGTATAAAATTATCATGTTAGAAATTCCAATGTTGTGATATCAATTTGTTATTTTGCAGCTCTCCGGTTATTGCAAATTTATAATTTTACTATCTAAGAAATTTTTTGATTTCCCGTTTGGAATTTTACACTGAAAAAAATCGTTCAAACCATTAAATAAAAAAGTTTCATGCTAATATCCCGCTACCCTCAGGATTACGCTCAGACACCTTCCTCAACACCTCCGTTCGTTCAACGTCAATCGGACTATTAAACTAACAAAATTACATGCTAATGCCCTCACGGCATTACGACAATGTAACGTGACAACGTAATGTACTCTTCTACATCCCCGTGACGTCAATTGGATCATTAAAGTTTCATGCTAATGCCCACACCTTCCTCCCCTTAGGTCATTTTTCGGCGTCTATTCACCTACCCATGAGCACCCCCCCATTACGTCATTCTGGTCACTCCAGGCATGATTTTGCAACACCCTGTATTTGTTAAAACCGAGTAGCGTAATTTTAATGTCACTTGTCTTTGTACTCTATACACCCTGAAAGAATGTTTCATAAGGTTCAATGATATGTCACTTGTCATAACAGTACGTCTTTTCAACGATACGTCAGTTAACTTTGCAATAATTTCACAACACGCTGCCAAGATTACCAGAAATTATGCAACACTCTGTGTATGTCAACTTGGTCCCACCCCTCTGGTCACTCTAGGCCCTTTTGGCAATAAAACTGTTGTTCATACGGCACATGTGACGTTTGACATTTTCTCCGCCCTGTAAAGTTTCGATTCTGAGACATTTTGCTGCTTTTAATCCACCTGACCCACCCTCCATTGCACCATTGTCACTTATGTGTACATTCTTTTAACAATTTATATCCCCATGCCAGACACGTTGTAGGATAATGCGAATGGATAGGCGAATGAAAATATCCTAGCCATGTGTAATTTTGATGTCACTTGTCTTTGTAATCGATACACCCTATATATAACATAAAAAAGTTGCAACCCTGTATATCACAGCGCTCCCTTTAAACATGTAATACATTTATTCGAATCTAATACACATGAGAGCTCATGGCAGGGTGTGTTGAATGCTTTGCTATAGACGCGTAGGTTCTGGGTTCGATTTTCACTGCAGTCGAATCAATTTAATTGGAGTAAGAATGGTTGGGTGCACCACCACTTTAAGAGTCAATTTCGCTAATTTGGACCTTAGCTTTTCCCGCCATTTCCTTATGGAGATTCCCATGTTAGCGCCTCCACCAATAGGCCGAATCGCCATAGCCTATTTACTCGGGGCGCAAATTGGCCGACCTCAGGTAAAAGGGTAGTGTTCCCTTTAGGAGGGAAATTATAGGAGCGCAAAACGGCGGACACCGATTATTTTAGAACTAAAATATTTGGCTGGTAAAATAATATTTAGTTATACCATCTAACTGTACAATAATCTTTTATTATTAAATCCTTAAGACTAGATACCGAATAAATGAAATATTGTGAAATATACTTCACATAAAATAATATTATGATGGACGCAAAAATTCCTATTATGCATTAGGGCCTTCCTGCAGGCACGTGAAATGATGTACAGGGTGATTAAGTAGTATGATAAAGCTCAGTAGGTCTGCTATCATATGAGATACCAAAATTTTTTCTTATAAAAATTGTAGGTAGCTCGGAGTAGAAACAAAATAATATGAAATTTATAGTTTACTTTTTAACAACTCCGCTTCACTTCCCAAATATAAGGTTCTATTTGGAAAGGTATCAACTAATTAACACAATTATTAAGAATTTCACAAATTTTCATCTGTTATTTTGAAAGTTTTATACTGTAGAATTTTTAAATAACAATTATTAAATCTGACTAACTTGGTTAGGTACTCATTTCATTTTCGTAACCAGAAATTGGTTTTTTTTGTTTTATTGTATCAAAAGCTCTTAATTATTGTGATAATAAACAAAACTTACCGGATATTGATGATACGTTGGATATTTCACCCAAAAACACCATTAAAAACATAACACTTAAGTTGTTTGAAACCATTTTTATATTTATTTTTAGAAAAACATTTTACATTATAATCACTCGATTAATTCAACAATACTGTTGATGACACACGCTAGGCGGCGTGACAAAGCCAACATTTAATTGAAGAGTGAAACAAATCAGCTTCCGTATAAGCCATTTGATATTAAAGTGGTTTTATTTTGTAAAACTTTTGCGCAACCTTAGAGGTGATGCTAGATCTTCCTTCACTGCATCTACCTGTATGAAGTATCGATATGGAAAACGCCTACAGGTGTGGTGATCTAATTGGATATTTTGAGAAACTGAGGTCTGTAGCAACCCAATCCATGAACATTGACACTAGATTAGATTAGAATTGGAGTGGCTCTTTGTCCTATCCCACTGCGACCTTTGCAAATCTATTGTGGTCCTGCTTATATTTAGAGCTCCATTAGACTTATTATCCTGGATACCGCCTCCCTTGCGTAGCTCTCTGCCCTCCGTCTTTCTTCTCCAAGTAAGTGAAACCGCACCCTTGCTAGGCCTTCTCACTCACAGAGTATGTGCTCCGCGGTTTCGTCTTCTTCCTTTACTTAGGCATTTAGCAATTCCACAGGAAGATTCTGGCCCTATTATAACCTCCGTAGCTTCCTGCTTGGCTAATTCATCGACTTTTTCATTGCCTTTTATTCATTGGTGACCTGGTACCCAGGCTATGGTCACTCTATTATGACTACCTACTCTGTTGAGGGCCTTGCGACACCCCCACACCAGATTTGATATTATCCGATATGAGCGTATCGCCTTTAGTGCTGCTTGGCTGTCGGAGTAGATGACGATTCTTTGGCTATCCATGTCCCCACTTATCAACTCTTCTGCACAGCCAAAGATTACAGAATAAAATATAAGATGTTTCACTTAGGGCGGTTTGATTCAAGTTGCTGTCCCAAACGGACGCCGCTCTCATAAATTATGTTTACGATTTGCTTTTGTTGTCAATAACGAGATCGGTAGATACCAGAACAGTTCGAAGAGCTTATTTTATTTTAAGCTATACAGGGGTAATTAGAGAAATATATATTTAAATTAATAGGATTCTTTATCACAAAGGTTTATTTTTAAATGTTAATTTCTTCGAAAAATGTTCGGGATATGAATTTGAAAAGGTAAGTAAAAAATAAACTTGAATTTTTAAAATGAATCAATTCACAGTTTTTATCCAGCATCTTGATAATTTTGTGATACTTATTGATAATCTATCAGATATTTATCACAAATTAAATTAAATATACTCATTAGCCACCAGAATAATAGGGCCACTAAATCTTAAATTTTGATCTTTAAATAACGCGTATTTTTTGGATTGACAAGTTTAAAACAGTAAAAAGAGAAGCAGCTGCAGGATACCTTTATTAAAAAATTTTATAAATGTTGTAAAATACTAAGTTTGGAGTTTGGTTTATGTGTTAAATTTAATCTATTGTCTTTAAAATCTTTCAATATACATTTGAGAGTGAAATACAGTGATGGGCAAATGTGTGGAACCAAGTGAATATCTCTGGAATTATTGGAGATATCAAAATGAAATTTGGAAAGTGTATACTACAGTAGATAACCTATTTGTTTTTATAGTTTTTAACAATTTTGAACTTCCGGTTTTACCGGAAGTAATGTCGATTTTAAAATTTGCAATGGAACACCCTGTATATTATCTTAGTTTCTGATTAAACATTTTATTACGAATATGAAAATATCGGGTTCGATATTTTTTATTTCAATACCTACCGAGATATTAACAGAAAAGTAACTAAGGAAAGGAAAAATCTAATAACCATTAAAGAAATAATCATAATTATTAACTGAAACTAAGTGATTTTCAAAACATTGAAACTAAACTAAACTGAAATAAATGTATTAGACGTTCAAACTGAGCACCGTTTACTTCTTGACAATAGGCAAGTCGGCTTGTAAATTCTCTAGTAACAATAGCTATATCTTCTGGTGGAATTCTCTGAATCTCTTGAGTTATTGTTCCAGCTAATTCTTGCAAATTATTTGGTCTATCAACATAAACCTTAGACTTCAGATAATCCCACAGGAAATAGTCTAGTGGATTAAGGTCGGGACTTCGTGCAGGCCATTCATAAGTACCCCTTCTTCCAATCCATCTGTGATGAAATGTCGGTAGGTATTGAAATAAAAAAAATCGAACCCGATATTTTAGTATTCGTAATAAAATGTTCCATCAGGAACTAAAATAATATACAGGGTATAATATACATTGCAAATTTTAAAATCGACATCACTTCCGGTAAAACCGGAAGTTCAAAATTGTTAAAAAATATGAAAACAAATAGGCAATCTACTATAGTATCCACCTTCCAAATTTCATTTTGATGTCTCTATTGATTCCGGAGATATTTACTTGGTTCCACACATTTGCCCATCACTGTATATACGGACTCTGGTGTAGAGACTTGCATAATATTTGAATGGAAATTGATTACATGGATGATGAAAAGGAAATTTAGTAAATTCGTTCAAAAGGAACTGACCAATTCCCCTTTGGTTAGCTATAGAATTGAATTTTTCAATAAATATATTTTCCATCGCAATAACGTTCTCAACAATGTCCCTTGAGGGTACACATAAGCCACTAAATTCATCCTTCTTTGTCGTGTAAGCTTTTAGTTTACAGAAAAAAGTTTCTCTGTTCATTAAATTGTCAACCGAATGGGCAAACTTTAAGCATGTTTCACATGAATGTTGTATTAGACATTTTTTTAACAAATACCCTGTAACATACACTAAGGCATTTCCTTCTGGGGTTGATAGATTTTGGTAATCTGTTCTAGGCATTCTTTGGTTAGTTCGGAACCAATAGTTAAAAGAACTCCGTTTACGTCATCCATACAGTTTGTGCCTTCAAAATGATCAAAAAATGTTAGAGAAAATAGCTTTTTAAACGCGCTACAAAATTGTACGGGGGTTGGATTTTTGGCATTACCACAGTAACTTCGTATTTGGCCAAAAAAGTTTTCGAGGCAATCCTGATTGAGGTTTCGTGAAAGTAAAAATTTATATCCTCACCATTTTAGAGTTTCCCATAATGACAGAATCGAAAGGTTGAGTATAAAATATCTTCCCACCCCCGCGCTCCAAACGTTGGCCAGTAAGGTAATTTCAGTACACATCAGCTAAGATTTCCAAAAAAATGCGAACAAGCCCAACTTTATGCTTAATATTTTTCTCAATATTCTGTTAATTTTTTTGTTTTTTTGCATAATGTACTTGTTTATATGATATCCTTATTATAAAAATAAATCCGTAATTTTGTATTAGCAAATATTACAAAATATTTATTGTTTAAGCTTTGCTATAGAAGAGAAAAATATTAATATGACTTTTTGCTCATTTCAACAATTAATTAATAAATTTAAAATATCTATACAACATGAATATAAAACACGAACAACCAATAAACACCGTTCTAAAATAACAGCGCTCAACAGGCGACGTCCCGTATAATATGCCAAATTAAATACAAGTAAGGACGTAGCGACGTACTGTACCATCCAAGTCACCAGACAGTCACCAACGGCATCGGTGCTTTACGCGATAAATTTGAACGAGTGAAACATCTTATATTTTTATTCTGTAATCTTTGGCACAGCATTGCACCGCCATTACCTCTGCCTGAAAGACAGTAGCATGTATCCCTAGGCTTAGAGAGATCGTGTTCCTTCTTTTGTTCCCCATACATTCCGGCTCCTACTCCAGAGTCTGTTTTAGAGCCATCAGTGTACCAGTTGAGATTCGCTGTTATGGGAGGCCCTGCTTTCCATTCCTTTCACCCTGGAATGTGAACTGTATATTTGTTTTTAAAACTATATTGTGGGGCAATCTGATCCATTGGCATTCCCAGTATTGAACCTGCCTTTATTTCTTCATATAATTTTTTTTACCTATTACCGTGTCCTTGACTTATCGGAGGAGGTCTCTGTTATAATCTGTATGGTGGTGGTAGGTTTAGTAATACCTCCAGGGCCGCAGTCGTAGTCGTTTTCATGGCCCCTGTGATATTCAAGCAGACTTGCCTTTTAATACTACTTAGCTGCCTCTGCACTTCAATCTGCAGTGTCCTGGGCCACCATAGGTTATCATTGGTCTCACAACCTGTGTATATAGCCATTTAGTAATTTTGGGATTTAATCTCCAATTCCTTCCACACATTTGCCTATACCTTCCAAGAGCGATTCTGGCCTTGCTTCAACGTTTGACTACTTAACAATAGATGTCGCTAAATGTATTGAAATAACTATTTCTGCAATCAATATTTTAATCTAAATTCTACTACAATATACGGGGTGGCTCATAATTATTGGGATTGAACTCCTGAATTTAATAATTCAGTATACCAAAAAATTCAGTTCTAGAGAAAAAATTTTATTGTTAATTTATATTACATTTTATATAAAACTGACAAATTTATCTCAGAACTAGAATAAATTTCTAACTAAACTCAATACATTTTTTGATAATCGTAGGAAAAACGATAAAATACATTTCATCAACTTAAATCCGAACAGAAATACAAAAGATTAAAGACACAAGCATACATAGGTACACGCATACACACAAGCATACACAATACAGATTAAATTTAGATATAGGTACTTGAATTATATTATGCGTTGCACTTAGTCAAAGTTTCACTGGACAATGTATCAAGTATATTTCGAAAGAAAAGAACCAAGCAATATACAAATAAATGTTAATTTTTCATAAACGAATGATTATTTCTTTGGCAAAAGTAAACCTGAATATTGCACCAGTCTTGGTTATTTTCATTCACATAATAGTATTGCTCTTTCTCATCATCTATAATCAAACAAAGTTTGCTGTCGGGTGAACATTTGTCTTTTAATAAACATTTTTCATTTTCTGGCATGTTCACATAGTTATCAGCTGATTTTAAGATCTAACTTGGGTTACTAACAGTAATGGTAGGTGGGCGATAATAGCTTGGATTGAACAATCCATTTGGACTGCCACTATTTGCTTCCACCTCTACAGAGGGAGGGACAACTTTTTCTGTTTCTCATGTAAAAGTTGAATACTTCACCTGGAAAGTAAATTTAATATTAGACCGTTTGAAAATAAATTATTGAATGAAAATATTGTGCAGTTTGTGTATTAAAGAGAGACGGAGATATTTATTGGTGATGAATTTATCAATACTCACATCGGTAACTTGCGGGCTGGTGGTAGTATTCGGTTTCATACTCATGTAACCATCTTCAGGAGGAGGTGATTGCGTAAATACATCATTTACGTAATGGGGGATTACAATAACATCAAAATTGGGGGGACTTAACATCGAGAGATAATCACTGTGTTCTTCTAACATTTTCGTATTAATTACAAGGTATGGGTCATTGAGATTGATGAAGTGCTGAAAAAATTGAAATGATTTTATCAATAATATTTTTTGGCCCTCAGAAAAGAGATATGGAAACCAAAAATAATATCATATAAAATATCAGACACATTTTATAGTAATGTTACGAACTCAGTCATTCAGAAGCCGGTCCTGTCGCAAACTATGAATGCGACCTTTCTAGAAAGGTTCTTTCGCAGATAATATCTAGACTGTTCTGGAAACGTACCAGGCCATACAATGGTTTATCGCAAATGTTCTCGATTTATAAAGTATACGCAGAGGTGGTGAATTCAAGAAAGTCCCAGAGATTCGAAACTATATACGCGGGTTTTCGAGTGAGTGGAGTAGTTGTTCAGTATACAGTGAATCGGTAAACAGTTCAGTATACAGTGAGTGAACAGAAAGTTAATATAAATGGTGTTGAAGATAAATTAGGACAATTATTATACCGAGTGTAGATAAATTAATAGACATTAAGTGGTGTGTATATAAATTAAGTTTATTATAGTGTGTAAGTGTTTTTTTCATAAATCAGTAGTAATTAGCCATAGTGAGTGTATAATTTTATCCCACGGTAAAAACTGTTTAAATAAATAATAAAAACATTACATTGGTGTCAGGTGTGGGGTAATATAAATAAATAATTACGTAAAAATGGCTAAGAGACTATGTGACCTGAAAGTGACGGAACTAAAAGCAGAATTAGAAAATCGCGAGTCGGAAACGTCCGGGAAGAAGAGTGAATTAGTCGAAAGACTGAAAATAGCACTGGAAAGTGAAGACTTGGATCCAGAGACATTCTTATTCAATGACGAGTCCTCCAGTCTAGTCTCGTCAATTTCTGCTAATATGGACGAGAAGATTTCTACCATGAAAAATGATATTTCCGCTAATATGGACGAGAAGATTTCTACCATGAAAAATGATATTTCTGCTAACAATTCCTCCATGGACGAGAAGATTTCTACCATGAAGGACGATATTTCTGCTAATATGGACGAGAAGATCTTTACTATGAAGGACGATATTTCTGCCAATATTTTGTCAATGAAAAATGACATTGCCGCTGAAGTCGAAAATAAAATTTCGTCCCTGAAATCAGATATTGAGAATAAAATGACAACAATGGAAGAGAAAATTCAGGAGTTAAACAGAAAAATGGCGAATTCAGGAACACAAGACATGCCAGCAGAAGAAACGAAGATCGATCAAATAAAACCCTGCAAGCCAGAAACACTCCCCAAGATAGAAGATATTGGCAGTTTTGCACGAGTCAAGGCACCAACGTTCGACGGAAAGATGTCGTGGACCAACTATGTTAAGCAGTTTGAAGCAGCCGCTAGAGCGAATAATTGGTCAGACAGGGAGAAGGCAGTGAACTTGACCATCGCTCTCCGGGAAGATGCCTTGGATGTGCTTCAGACGATACCTCTTGAAAAAACGGATGACTTCGAGCAGCTGAAGAAGAGGTTGGACATGCGATATGGTCTCGAACATCTAGAACACTTGTACCAATCTCAGATGAAGAATCGAAGGCAGAAACGTGATGAAACACTTCAAGAGTATGAAGTGGATATCGCCCGACTAGTCCGATTTGCTTATCCATCAGCACCAGAAAACATGATGAAATGTCTAGGTATCCAGGCCTTTATTGATGGCTTACGTGACCCTGATATGCAGAGGACGCTCCGTTTAGCCCATCCCAAAACATTGGTCGATGCATTGACTGCTGCTCTTGAATATGAAGCAGCCACAAAGGCGTCAGGATATAACAAAGTTAGGACCGTTCAAGAAGAGGGTGACGAAGATAAATTTGACCAATTAGTCAACTTGATAAAAAGCATGGTAGAACGAAAGCCGAGGAAGATTAGATGCTGGAATTGTGGCGAGCTAGGACATGTACGCAGCTCGTGTAAGCGCCCTAGAACTCCAGCAAACCAAGAGCCCCAGTCCCAGGAAAACTAGAATGGGTCGGCCACGAGGGGGCAGCACCGACCCAGGATCGTTCCAAAGACCCTCTGATACTGATAGCTTCTCTGAGATGCCGTAGTGACAGTGTATATGTGGATGGCGAAGTTAATAGCAGGAAATATACTCTGCTGGTGGATACTGGAGCAACTAGAACCATTATACGGCCAGAGATAATAAAATCTAAGAAGCTTATGCCAACGAGGCTACGACTCCGGACCGCAACAGGAGAGAGTGCCAATGTTCATGGAGAGACGCAAATCCAATTGGGAATTGATGAAAAAAAATTTACGCATACGGTAATCGTAGCTGACATCGGAGAAGACGTGATTCTGGGAATGGAAGTAATGAATTTACATGGTTTCCAGTTAGACTTTAAAAACAGAACCATCAAGGTGGGTTCCGAAGAAGTATTCCTCCATCCACATGAAAGCAGAACGGTGTTGGCAGCTGTACAGGAAGATACTGTTCTTCCTGCACGAAGCGAAACCATGATAGTAGCGCGGCTACAGAGAAGAACTGGTTACGTCAGCGAAGGAGATCCCAGTACGTGCTATAAACGTGAACGATTACCCAATTACCCTCAAGAAGGAAACCAGAATTGGATGTTGCATACCGGTGACGTCTGTTCTAATGACAATGAAAATGTATTGAGAGGGTTATCTTGGAAAACTTGCCTGGTCTATTTAGACGACATCGTAGTATTAGGTAAGACATTCGAGGAACACCTGAAGAATTTGCAAGACGTATTCAAACGACTTCAAGCTGCTCAGATTATGTTAAACCCGAAGAAATGTCAGTTATTCCAAAACCGAACCAACTATCTGGGTCATATCGTGAGTAACGAAGGAGTGGCAGTAGATCAAGAGAAAATTGCTTCCATTAAGCAATGGCCGCAACCAACTGACAAACATCAAGTCAGGAGTTTTCTTGGACTTTGCACATACTATCGAAGGTTCATAAGGAACTTTGGAGATATTGCCAAGCCACTAACTCGACTCACAGAAGAAAAAAGAACTTTTAATTGGGATGAGGACTGTCAAACTGCTTTTAGAACCCTCAAGAGACATTTAACCACGGCACCGATACTAGGATATCCGTTACCAGAAGGAGACTTCATTCTTGACACTGATGCAAGCGACGTAGGAATTGGAGGAGTACTCTCACAGATCCAAGGGGGCCAAGAAAAAGTGCTGGGATATTTCAGTAGTCCTCTCCAAACCAGAACGGAACTACTGCGTCACGAGAAGAGAACTTTTAGCAGTAGTGAAGTCTGTGGAACAATTCTATCAGTATCTTTATGGGAAGAAATTTCTAATTCGGACTGACCATGCAGCACTCAAGTGGTTGATGCAGTTCAAGAATCCCGAGGGCCAGATCGCGAGATGGATTGAACGACTCGAAGAATACGATTTCAACATTGAGCATCGGGCTGGTGTGAGTCACCGAAATGCCGACTCCCTGTCTAGACGACCGTGCCAACCAGACTGTTCCCACTGCAACAAGGTGGAATCTAAGGAAGCTGCAGTTTCAAGAACTACAGTGAGCAATGAAGAATGGTCACCCACCAGGTTTAGAGAAGATCAAGAGAATGATCCACACCAAAAGATGATGATCCGGCAATGAAAGCAAGAAAATCGGCGACCTACCTGGCAAGAAGTGTCAAGATTTTCACCAACACTGAAGGCATATTGGGCCCAGTGGGACTCCCTTGTCCTGGAAGAAGGCCTGTTGAAACGAGTCCTTGAAAACAATGATGGTTCCGAAAATAGACGACAAATAGTTATCCCGAGATCGAGAGTAGCTGAGGTACTGAAGAAGTTACACGACAGTCCATCAGGAGGTCATCTGGGAGTGAAGAAAACCCTTCAGCGAGTCCGTCAAAGGTTTTATTGGATGAACAGCTCCGACGATGTGAAGGACTGGTGTAAGAAGTGTACGAATTGTGCTACGAGTAATGGACCACATCGAAAGAGAAAGGCTCCAATGAAACAATATAATGTTGGAAGCCCATTCGAAAGGATTGCATTAGATATCGCTCGACCATTTCCGACGACAGAAAATGGTGGTAAATACATTCTGGTTGTGATGGATTATTTTTCCAAATGGGTAGAAGTTTACGCGATTCCGAACCAAGAGGCCATAACTGTCGCAGATGTATTGGTAAAAGAATTCATTAGCCGATATGGAGTGCCATTGGAACTTCACAGCGATCAGGGAAGGAACTTCGAAAGCCATGTATTCAAGGAAATTTGTGATAAGCTGGGAATAAAGAAGACCAGGACAACGGCATTGCATCCACAGTCAGACGGAATGGTCGAAAGAATGAACAGGACCATTGGAAAATACCTGTCCAAAGTAGTTTCCAGCCACCAGAGAGATTGGGACCAGTACCTTTCCCTATTTGCATTGGCTTATCGATCTGCCATCAATGAGTCCACAGGTGAAACACCTGCGAAAATCCTATTTGGACGCGAAATGAGGCTTCCTTGTGACCTGGAATTTGGTTGTCGTCCTGGAGAAGATCTAGCGGGAGAAGACTACGTGATCCAGTTGAGAAAAAGAATGGACGATGTACACGAATTGGTTCGAACGAATCTCCAAGTTGCCAGCGACAGAATGAAAAAACGGTACGACACGCAGGCTACAGAAGGCAGTTTCAAAAAAGGGGACAGAGTATGGTTACACAACCCAACGAGGAGAAAAGGCTTTTCTCCAAAACTACAAAAATTTGGGAAGGTCCATACTTAATCAAGAAGGAGATCAATGACCTCATATATCGCATAATAAAGAATCCCAATGGAAAACCGAAAGTAGTCCACCAAAATCGACTAGCACCATTCCAAGGAGACCATGACAAAGAAGAAGGAGTAAACCATATCCGGGAAGATCCTGACCCTGCCTTCGAAGAATTTATGGGCGCATATGGAGGTACCGGTAAAGCTAGATTTGGAGTTACTACAGAGCAGCGACAAGATTTGTTCACGCTCCCGGAGAAGTATTCACTGGCACACAACATCCCAGCCAATATCAAAAATGCACGAGGTTTGGCATTCGTCTTTCGAAAGAAGTTTGGACAATCAGAAAAACTTTCAAAACAGATTCCGACCCCTGGCAAAACACTGAAACTCAAACACAACTCACGACACATCTTCTATCTCGTAACAAAGGACGAATTTCAAGATCGATCCACCTACCGGAATGTGTGGGAAGCGCTACGAAGTCTTCGAGACCATGTGCTGGAATCCAACGTGAAGAAACTAGCGATGCCTAAGATAGAGAGCAACCAGTTTGATTGGCGAGTCATTAGGAATATGGTGGAAGTGATCTTCGAAGGTACCGATGTCCACATTTCAATCTGCAGCTATTCTCAACGTAATCAGTATCCGATGAAGACAGTACCCTGCTATTTCCATACGACCGGAAAGTGTAGGAATGGATCCAGTTGCCGATTCAAACATCCAGTCCGGGCTACACAAGAGTTCCAGGAGGAACTTACTATTAAGGAGGGGGCAATGTTACGAACTCAGTCATTCAGAAGCCGGTCCTGTCGCAAACTATGAATGCAACCTTTCTAGAAAGGTTCTTCCGCAGGTAATATCCAGACTGTTCTGGACACGTACGAGGCCATACAATGGTTTATCGCGAAAGTTGTCGATTTATAAAGTATACGCAGAGGTGGTGAATTCAAGAAAGTCCCAGAGATTCGAGGGACTATATATACGCGGGTTTTCGAGTGAGTGGAGTAGTTGTTCAGTATACAGTGAATCGGTAAACAGTTCAGTATACAGTGAGTGAACAGAAAGTGAATATAAATAGTGTTGAAGATAAATTAGGACAATTATTATACCGAGTGTAAATAAATTAATAGACATTAAGTAGTGTGTATATAAATTAAGTTTATTATAGTGTATAAGTGTTTCTTTAATAAATCAGTAGTAATTAGCCATAGTGAGTGTATAATTTTATCCCACGGTAAAAACTGTTTGAATAAATAAGAAAAACATTACAGTAATAGCGGCAACGATGCATTATCGAAAATATTCCACTTGAATGGTTTCTCTTACCAACTTTTTTATTTTCATATCCAGGGGTATGTTAATTTCAATAATTATAAAGTAGATTTTACAGTATAATTAAAATATTCCTACCTTTCTTAAGGTGTCCTCGAGCAGTGTACCAACTCTTTAGGTGAGTTGTGTAAAAGATGGTCTTAAAGTTGGTTCAACAGACCAGCTTTCCCTTATTATCTGATACCTAAAAAAAATATATTTATTTATTATGACAACAATAATTCTACTCTGAAAAAGTATTACTCACATTTCTTTAGGACAGAACTCTGGCCTTTCGAGTCTATAACCTTCCTCTACAAGTTTATTGTAGAACGTTTCATCGGCATGCATTCCAGGATATGGAGTTCTTCCCAGAGAAAATAATTCCCACATAACTATTCCATAAGACCAGCAATCTGACTGGGTAGAAAACACTCTATCTCTGATGGATTCTATAGCCATCCATTTAACTGGTAAAGGACACTGAAACACACAGTATGCAGTTATATAAGAACCAGTTATTATAATATATTTATAACACTTACGTCTTTTCGTTTTCTGTAATTCTCATTTTTGTACATGCTTTTTGCCAATCCAAAATCACATATCTTAACTATATTATCTTCACTCAAGAGAATGTTTCTAGCAGCAAGATCAGCAGCAAGATCACCTGTAAAGACGGTTACTTGTGTTAAAAAAAGAAAATTATGGTTTCTTTAGACTGATCTGGAACTGCCTTCAAAAACTGTCACTCTGGAAAACCACAAAAAGGTGACGCTTGCGTCAATCTTTCAGCACGAGGGTATTGTGGGCCAGAAATTGCTTTCACTGGTTCTGAAGTTCAGAACCTACATACGTTCAATTAACACTAAATTGAATGTAGCGATGCTTTTACGACCTCTTTCGAATACGCACAAATATATATCAGAGTTTGGTGCTTCTCCGGTGGTAACGTTAGATGCAAATCCGTAAAATGGATTATACATGAACGTTCTGTTATATTCATCAATAGGTACATCTAGCTGTATCTGTAAAATAAATTAGGAAAAATTTATTTCCTTCGTAATAAAGCTCCGTCCAGTTCAAGTAATACAACTAGCCACTACCAAGGAACGCAGAGCTAGAGAAAAAATAGTAAATAACTTTCAAACACTATAGTATTATCCTTGAAGATAAATGCATTTTCGCACCCTTTGGAACTAATTCTGGAAGCAGACTCACGTTTATTTTCGGGTTCATAAGAGTAAATCCAGGATTAATAACCATTGACAATACTGTATATCTTTTTTATAAAAAATCCCATATGCCGCAATGAAATTGTCACTTTGATAGCGCCAAAAGTTATCTGCAACTTTTACAGCAGCAAATTAATGCTCTAGTGATTTTTTCACTTATTCATTTTTTATGAATTATCACGGTTTCAGTCTACTTCGCTTATCGTGGTTAACGTTTCCCGTCCTCTGAAATTCGGCGTTAGGTTAATAAAACATGGCAGTTAATTTTGAAATTTGATATTCGTTGATAGGCGCCAACTATTTTGTTATATGCAACACTTAAAAGACAACCCACGTATTATGAAATTGACTAGCTGGAACTGGACGGGTCTGGTTTTTAATTGAAAAATTATTTGTATAGGCTCACTTGTCCTGATGTAAAATGTAATGTAACATTAACATATGGAGATGTTGGTCGACATGGTATAACTAAGGTACCTCCAATCACTGCATAAACATCAATGGATAAGTGGTCATCCACTGCCAAATTAACTTCATCTAAAATCAAAAATAATATATTTTAATTTTGTTGAGATATTTCATTTCCACTTTTCCACATTTTGACAAGTGAAAAGAGAACTGATTTACTCAGCAAATTATATTCCAGAGAAATTATCAAGTTTTGTTTTGTCTTCTGGTCTTACCGTCAACGTATAAATAAATTCTATCATTTTCGTTATTCATGTCACTGATATCTTCGGTATCATTGATGTGGCAATTGTAGAAACCCACATATTGATAAGACATGTTAGTGATATCCAAACGGAGTCCGTATTTGAATTCTTTATTGGGCGGTGTTACATTTACTGTCTTGAATGATGTCAATGTTTCGCTGGTCTAAAAAAATATAATTAATAATAAAAAAAACTAACTTGTTCCATGTTGATGGCTATACCTTAACTTTGGGAGCCGTCCAGTTGAGAGGTCTGTCTCCTTGACAAATAATGCTATAATTGGCATTTAGTTTGATAATATTTTGTACTCCTTTGTTAACAATATGCGGCATTGAG
>CAJUYH010003041.1:0-35355 GCA_910591685.1 Galerucella tenella
TTTTCTGTGTTTTCCCCCGTCCCGCGTCGCCATTATTCGTGCAGGGGGTAATCTCTCTCGAGCCTCTGCTGTCTTTCGAAATGGCCGGGTAAGAGTGGTTATACTACAAAAACGGTGATTTCATCGACTAAAAAAAAGCATTGATCCCGGGGAGTTAAGGGGGGAGAGTCCCTAAGATAATCGAGAGAGAGAGCATGAATTATAATGGCGATGTTGGGATTAATCTCGCGTTGATAACGCAGAGATCTCCCCGTGTCATTGATTGGTGGGAGGCCCCATTCCCCCCCGCGTTACAGTAAAACCGAAATTGGGTTCATATTAGCTCAATTGGTAAGAGCGTTCGTACGGCCTAAGAATGTTACAACAAGTCAGTGATGTCACACAGAAGTCAGGGGGGACTATTCCTTTTTTCCTTTGTGAATCGAAATAATCACCAGATTTCACTTTCAATTTATATTCCCCCTTAATCTTATAATTACAACTTTAATTGAATATAAAATAATCCGATTGTATATTTCAATACAGAGAACCCCAAACAATCTATATAATTTTGAGGTGATCTCATTAATAATTATTTACACTATATAATTTTTATTTTTCATATAATTAAACATATCTACCACAACATATCCTTACAATTTAATATCTCAGATCAGACAATATTTTTATTCTTCACTTTGTCTCATTTCGAGCATTGTTAGTTGTATATTGTACATATGTGGTAATTATATAATATATAAAAAGTATTAATGGAATCTGCATATTGGTTTTAATTGATGACAAAAGAAAATACTAGATAGCTCAAATACGTTTAGCGGAAAATTGTTAGAGGAAATAATAAAAAAAAAAAAAAAATGAAAGGCAATATCCCTCGAGGGAAATAGTAAAAGTTTGACAGTAGCTTCCATTATACGGCTGAATACACTCATTCAAATGTTTGTTATTAGAAATCAAAAGAAAAAAAAATGATGAAATAAAATAAAGAGAATTGGATGGAGAAAAAAAGCTATTATGAATTTAAATTATAAAATATGAATTGTAAATATTCCAGGTACTATGATTGGTATTCATTGTCATTCCATTGGTTCTCATTGTTCCATTGTGGCCTCGTATCGATGATCATTTCAGAATCTTAATTATATATTTATTTACTTAAATTATATTTTCATATAGGGACTTAATGATTAAAAAAAAATGACGGGTTTACTTTTTTTTTTATACAAAGAATATTGTTTACTTGAGTACTAAATATAAGTATAACGTGGTAATCCTTAACAACTAGACAGAAAAAAAAAAGGAAAAAGAGAGAAAAAAAAACAAAACCATGGCTCTTAATGAATATGTTCTAACAGTCGCAATTGGCTTTTGAATGGGAAAATTGTTGGCCTGAAAATGTAAATATATGCAGGTAACTGATTTTTTCTTTTTTTTTTGTTTAAATACACAATAGACAAGGCCATTAGGGTGATTCCAATAGAAAAGCGCGTGCTCTCGGTGTTAACTTCCGTACACGCCCTCTACTACTAATGCTTATACCAGGTTCCGGTGCGCTATCATCGCTCTCTTCGGCATAATAACGTCTTTTAACTCTTCGCCGATTTCTAACTGGCAATGATGTACTGTCATCACTATCTTCATTATAACGTGGTCGTTTGCCACCTCTTCTTGACTGTTGACTGCTTCTATTATCATTCTCTGTATTTTTTGTTAATTGTACTTTTTTCTGTAACCTCAATCGTTTACTTATATTTTCCGAATCATTGCTATCTGAATCTTGACTACTAAAAGCATTGTAACTCTGATTCCCTTCAGCATCATCACTATCTGATGACGCCTCTTCACTTCCATCATCATCCGATATACTGGCACTAGGAATTCTATCATTCTTTGTTGATCGTGTTTTGCGCGATTTTGTATAATTTTTCTGAACAACTGCTTCGTCGTCGTCTTCGTCATCATCATCATCACCACTTTCGTCTTCAGGTGAATTATTACCATCAATCAATCGCCCATCAGTATTCACGTTTTCATTTTCCTCCTCGTCCTCCCCTTCTTCTTCATTAACTGGCTGTTGCTGCTCTTCATCATCATCATCAGCATCATCATCATCATCATCGTCGTCGTCATCATCGTCATCATCATTATTCACAGCATATGATTTAACTTTTTTCATTGTTCTGTTAGTACGAACATTTCTACTTCGTTTTGCAGGACTTGGCCTACCTTTTCTACTACGACCAGCTGGTTTATAACTGTCACTTGAATTACTACCGTCATCGCCACCGCTTACAGGTGCCACTTTACGGGTTCGCATTCGTCTCGCTGGTGCACTATCACTACTTTCACTTTCAAGTGATGTTTCTGATTCGCTCACGTCACTCATTTTTTTCGTCGTGTTTTTTGGCGTGGTATTTCGCGGTCGCATTGAACGTGAACTCGATGGATGTTTGGCACAGCCGTTTGATAGTCGTGATGGCCCCGGACTACTGCAGTGCGATATTCGTTTTTGTTCTGTTGAATTTACACCATCCTCATCGTCATCATCGTCATCATCGTCGTCATTACCAATATTCACATCCTCCTCTTCATCATCATCACTAGTTATAATGCTTTTTCGTGTTGATGGACCTATTGATAAATCAATTCACATGATAATGATATTTACACTCAATTTTATATTAAATTGATTGAAATATAATTTACCAGCTCCATTTGTTGTTAAACGTGTGTTGATATTATTTGTAGTCGCCTTTGTTTTTCCTTTTAATCTTGAATTTTGGTTTCGCCGCTTTGCCGACTTCCAATTATATATAATAGTTCGAATATGCGCATCGAACATGGCCGATAATCTAATCGTCATAGTGTATATCTGTTCAATAAAATTATAATTATTGCACTTTAGTATATTTACAAAAATACTAAATATATATTGTAATTTACTGTCACTTACCCTTGATCTTTTATTGGTATTATAATTTCTACTGTTTGTAAATATTAATTTCATATCTTTGGCGAATTCTTGGGGAGTTTCATAGTTTCCACCTATCAAATCTTCTTTTACGGTACGAAGGTCCATTGGAGTATCTATTATTTGGTAATAATCTGGATGCTCTAATCTATCGACTGGTTCTCTATATAAGAAAAATATTGTATTTGAATATAGTCTATCAAATTAATCAAACCGTTGCACATATGCATATCAAAAAAGCATCGTATTTATTGCACCTGAAAGGAATAGAATCTTCACACTGCCATAATCTCTCCAGCAATTGTCGACATGCCACTTTCCAATCAAAATCATTGCTCTGTTGTGAGCGTAAATTTCTATTGGACATTGGCCGCTGTCGACTTGTAGACGGAAGTGCTCTCACATCTTGCACATCAATTTCCGAATCTGACGAGTGATATGTATCAACTAATTGATGATACACAGCTGGCACATCAATCTCTGTTGTTTCCCTGAAACAATAAATAAATTTAAATTAAACAGTATTATAATTAATAATCATGGCTTGCGTTTAATTTGTATAATTGAAAGGTGAATTACTTACTTGATGATGCGCAAACATAAATCCGTAACAATTCTCGCAGCTTTGACAATTTGACTGTGTGGTTCATTGAATTGTTCAGCGTTTGTAGCTAAATATCGTACGTCAAATTGTGCCGAAGTAATTCTACGATAAAAGTGATTCTCTAAGCGAGTTCTGATGGTCGACAAATCAATTGGATACTCAACAACAAATGCATAAGCCGGATATATATTTAAATCGACGGGTGTAATAAATGGTTCAGCAATTGCCAAAGTCATCACTTGATCAATTCCACGTGAAATTCGACGGCATGTGGCTTCTCTATCGCCCATTGGCCATTCTTCCGATTGCGGTTGATACAGTGTTGCTTGGATTTCTTCAGGTAAAACCGGAACAGCTCCACCTACTTCAGTAGGCAATCCTAATAAAATAATGATGAGAAAATAAATGATCATGAACCGAAGAAATACAATGGCAAAACAAAAATATATTTGTGCTTACTTTCTTCGTCAATTGGCTCCAAATCCCAAGGACTCATTCTCTCATATTCACCATTATCCCATCTAACACGAAAAGACATAAAATACGACTCGGTAAATTCTTCATCTAATGGTTCCATAGACTCAATTTGTCCCATCCACCAGCCATCATCAATCATACAACGGAATCTATCACCGTCTGACCAACTGCGTGCCAATGCTGTTTCAAATGTTTGGCGTAATACTAAAAAATCCAATACATCCGCCATATCGTGATACTTTATCGTGAAATTATCGCCGGTAAGTCTACCGTCTTCGTGCATTAATGCCAATTTTAAGCAACAGAGACGTGGCGGACGAATTTCGTATTTAATACCCACAACTTTTACAAATTCTTGGGCTCTAATATTCATTTTTGACCATGGCTCAGAACGTGGACCAAGTTCATATACCTTTTTATTTTTAACCGCATCGAGATAAAAACTGTGACCCTGCCGGAAATATACTATTTCATCGCCCATTTGTGGATAATACGGTGCTTTACGTGGAATTACTTCAGTGAGCCATTCAGATGGCCGAAAATTTTCAGGCACTTCAGAAATTCCATTCGGCACTGTAATTGCTTTTTTCTTTGGCCGCTGATTTCTTCGTCTTTCTGAATCAATTGGCGGTGTAACAGATCTTTTCTTCACAGGCTTTCGTTTACTACGCTTTGGCGGTTCTAAATTTAATCCATGATCAGCAATCCAATCTGAATATTCACTACTTGAATCCGATGTTGTACTGTCTGAACACAAATCTTCCTCATTCGCAGTAGAATCATTACCATTACTACTTATTGAACTTGCTGACATCCCCGAGTTATCTATATTGTCAAGGTCTTCATCATTCTGTTCGTCACCTCGTGTCGCGCGCGTTCTATAACCGTGTCTTATTCCACGATTTTTACGTCGATTTGTTAAACGATTATTTGTATTGCCTTGGGTTGTTATGAGGTTCGTAGTGGGTTGTGGTCGTTTTTTCATTTCACGCCGCCAATTTTCCAATTCCATTTCCGCCATTGAAGTTAGATATGCCGATTGAATTCCACGTAATGCTGGATTTATTGGCCGTGCAAGAATTGGCTTATTCCAAGGTGTTGTATTGTCACGCTGCCAATTTCCACTGCTCTGTCTTACACCCTCGACATCACCAACACGACGTAGACCCAATCGATTACCGCGCGGACTTGCAAGAAAGCGTAAATGCTGCTCGCCTGAATTCTCTTCACGATCATCACCATCTTCATTGTCGGCACCAACAATATTGTTTCTCTGTGCAAGTGCCTCAATGAGTCTATCGATATTTGAACGTGGTCCTGAATCTGGTAAACCTTCAATGACCTCTTGCATTCCTAATTCAATTATACATTTTTCAATTGCATATTTCAATTGTACGAGTGATAATATAATGAATAAATGATAATTATTTTTGAATTACCGCCAGCACCAACAGCAATATTAGGAACGAGCTGTTCACCACGACAATTTTCTCGACCTGGTACTAAACGTTGCAATGCTGGTGGATATGGATTTCCATCAACATCGACAAGAAATGGTGGTGGCATCAAATGCGGCGCCGTTTGTGTTTGTTCATCCAATACATAATTATTTGTATCGCGAATTAATGGACGATAATCTGTATGAAAAAATAATTCTTTTGGGACCTGAAACGATGAAAGAAATAGGTATTTGTGAAAATCCAAATTAAAGCAATTTTAACTGTTGACATAGTGAATGATAAATCTTACGATTTTCAATTTTCCAACTACGCTACCAAATCCATACATCATTAGATGACCGTGTGAATCAGTTGCAGCGAGCATAGTACCGTCTGGCGACCATTTAGCATCAAAAACAGCGCCATTACCTTGACCTTCAATAAAATTTTGAAAACAAGCCAACGGTTCAGGATTCAATACATCCCAAATAATTAATTGTCCATCGTGCCCAGCACTCAATATTATTCTCGGATCAATTGGATGCGCTTCCAAAACATAAACCTCATCTTTATGCGCACGTAATATTTTCACTAATTCACCAGTCTTTGCATTCCATACTTTCAATGAGCTGTCATTCACCGCTGTAATAACCCATTCATCACTTACGTCCCACCTAACCATTGTCACCTTTGTTTTTTTCGTAGTATCATCTTCAATTGCAGGTTCGCTAAAGAAAAAAAAGCAATATCCTTTTTTATCACACCAATAGTATTTTTAACGGTAATTGAAGAGAAATTCTCATACCCAGGTAATTTGGTGACCATTAAAAGTCGTTTGTGTACCCATTGTTGTTGCTCAAAATTCCACACATTGGCAGTGCCGTCCTTTGAACCGGAAATAAATTTCAATCCCATATGAGCCCATTGAATACTGTCGACGGTGTCGGTGTGGGCGTCAACTTCCAATATCCTACGTGGACCTTCATCGCCAAGCATTGCATAGACGCGCACATGATGGTCTGCTGAACCAGCCGCCATAAATGCACCACCAGGACTAAACGATGCACAAATCATTTGTGCTTGTCCTGGCCGCATTTTTTCATGATACTGTATTGGTTTTGTTCTGTAAAATCGATTATTTCATTAATCAAATGAGGGGAATATTGAGTTTTTAATTGATATAAACTAATCGTATTTTTCACAATAAACTTACTCGAATAATGCACGCTCATTGGGCTTTTGGACATGCGGCCAAAATGCCACTGAACCATCTGAACTCGTTGATACTAAATACTTTACGCCATTGCATGTGATTGGACAAAAATTAACAGACGTTATTCTTCCAGAGTGTCCAGACAAAACGGCAACCTATAAAAATCAAAAGTAAAATGATTATTTCGTTTGTCGAAAATGATTCCATTGATATTAAAGTAAAATTGTAGTTTTGCTTACAGGCGACATTGTTTGAAAGCACCAAACTCGCAATATTTTATCCACACTACCTGCGGCTAACAATGTATTCTCAAAATTAACTGCTATATCCATTATTTCTGACGATGCACCTCTAAATGTGGCAAGCAATCGTCCGTCAATTGTACTCCATACTTTTACTAATAAATCATCAGCACCCGTAATGACATATTTGCCACTACGATCATATAGGACACAATATACAGCTGACAAATGGCCTAATGTGTGTCGATATAATTGCATTTTTGAATAAAACTTTGTTGGAATTGCTTCTCGACGGCTCAATGGTCCTGAATTTTCTCGACCTTGCAGAACACGAACTATATACGAGAAAAAAATTCATCAATTGATCGTAATACACTTTATTAATAAATTGTATATGATAAAATTACCGATATTGTCTACTCGCAAATTGCCTGGAGATTCTAAAAATGGTTTTCCTCCTAATCGTCCGGAATACATCGTGATGCTTCGATGCTGTTTCAACATATCTGCGGAAAATAGAATAAACATATGTATTAATTGACTTTAAAATTGATATTTACTTAGTTGTTATTGGTAAATTATTATTACCTTCTTTTGTACGAAGAAATGAATATTTTCCGACGCCAAGAAGGGAAATTGCACCAGGCACACATAGTGGCACTTGTTTTTCCAGTATTGGCCCAATTCTCGCACATATTTCCAATAAATGATTTGAATCAATATGTGGATACTTCCGCTCCTAAATATAATACATATATATATATGAAAATGTTAGAAATTAAATTCATCGAGAAACAATGATTATTTGATGTATGTTCAGCGTCAATTTCAAACTGTAAATTGTACATTTTGTCGAGTTAGAAATTCACATCGGATGTCAATTAGTCAGTGATAGACATAAAAAGTCTAATCTTGTTATTGGTTGATGACATTTTAATAACATTTTTCATTGTGTGAAATCATCATTCAATAAATATATATATAAGTATCCACAAAATGGCGGAAGAGACGTGTCAATTGGTAAAATGATTATTGCTAGGATAAGAATAATGTAAAACTGCAGTGAAAGCAATTCCCAAGTAATCGATTGGAAAATTAAATCGACGACTGTTATCACTCGCATTATAAATTCATCAGCATTCATTGAATTGATTTATACCAACAGTTACTAAACAAATGACGTGATCTGATCATTAAAAAAAAAAAGATGTACTCACCAATTCTTCAAATGTTTGGTTGTGTGGTATTCCTTTCCAATCAAGACGCGGTGGTAAAATCTATTTCACAAATGAAAAAGGAACATCGTAAACTTGTTGAAAACAAAGGCGAATAAAGAATCGACGCCTACATTGAAATATAATTTTAGAAGGATATATTTTTACAAATATTAATAGTGCAACAAGCATAAAAAACATAAACAAATAATTTAAAATGGCTATTTTATATATATAATAATAGAACAATTGTACGATGGCAATCATCAGTGGTTAAATCTTACCCTAGATGTTTCCAATTCGAATTTCAGTATCTAAACATAATTGAATAAAACTTTTAAATCACATGAAATTATTGTGTGAAAATATAATTCATTGAAATACTTGCATTGGCAGTTTCACGACATGGTCCATTCTCCAGAAATTTTGCAATCAAATAGTATAATTCTGTAACAAATAATGATGATTTTAAAACATGTACAATTCACACGCTCAGTCCGACATAATCTGCTTGGCGATGGGTTTCATGAATTTTTCCGTTACCTGGCACAATCGCAGATTCACATCTGGGTATGCTCCTCTCCATTTCATTAAACTTTAATACGATTATGCACACACAAACGATGAGAAATAATTTATTTAATGTTGGCCATATAGCATGATAATACCATTTCTGATTGCATTTTCTCGTCACCAGTTTTCAATCACAATATGCAGGCATGCCTCCTCGTCAGAAAGTTCTCCTACACAAAGGTGAGTTTACACTTGCGATGTTTGCGACACTAAACACAGCTCAATGTCGTATACATATATAGAAACTCATTGGATTATGCAAACAATGAAATATTAAGTAAAATGAAATATTATGAACTTTTACAATGTATTCCTTTCCAAAAAATCGGAGGCAATTGTTCATTACAGGCAAGTATCCAAACACAAATTTTCCTCATTATCCTTATTGATAGCCCAACAAAATGGCATCGCTTTGGCGCGAAATACTCGACGCTATGAAAAAATTTGAATGCACACATGCGCAATATCATTCTTTTGTGGTTTTCCGCATCATCGTCGTCACTACCTCCATATCCGAACAGCCGGCCAATGGCGACATCTGTCTTATGTTTGTCGCGTAAATTTATTCTTTGTGTATTTGACTTTGTGTGTGAATTGACGGGGTTGACGTGTAGAGAAATGACGTTTTTGTGAGGTTATACCGCTCGAGCAATAGATGAACGAAAATTTATATATAAGGTTAGAGTGGTATTGATGATGGTGATGATGATAATGATTATAATTAGGAGAAAATTTATTGATTCTGTATGAATGTCAATTACAGCATAGTAATTAAATTAATCATTATAATTCTTGTATTTGAATATTAAAAGTGATTATTGAAAATGTCGTGGATTAGAGAGAATACATTGAACGTATTTCAAATGATAGCAGTGAAAATAGTAAAAAGTGGTCATGTGCCTAAACATATAGCATTTATAATGGATGGAAATAGACGTTATGCCAATAAATGTAATGTCAATAGTCTTGATGGCCACACTAAAGGGTATATAGATATGTCTTTCCATTTAAATTAAATAATATCCATGAAAAATATTTCTTTACTATAGTATCAAAAGACATTTTTATATTCTTAATTATCCAATAGATTTGATAAACTTGCTGAAACATTACAATGGTGCTTGGATCTTGGTATTAAACAAGTAACGGTGTACGCTTTTAGCATTGAAAATTTTCAAAGAAGTAAATCGGAAGTGGATGGTCTTATTGAGCTTGCCGAGGAAAAATTCCAAAGACTATTGGATGAGCGGTAAAATAAAGTTTCAATTAATTTTATAATTATATTATTTCATATTAATTTGAATTTCATATTTATATATTCTAGAGAAAAATTGATGGAACACGGTGTAAAAATATGTATTATTGGTAATATGTCAATGATACCACAAAGACTAAAGAAATTGATGGCTGAGTCAATTCGAATTACAAAAAATAATGATAAGGCCTTGTTGAATGTTGCATTTGCGTATACATGTAAATATCGTGTGTCATTGAAAGTAGATATTTAAATAAATATTCATATAAATATGTAAAATTATTCTACAGCTCAAGATGAGATAACGCAAACTATTAAAACAATAGTAAAAGGAGTGAATAACAATAATATACTGCCTGAAGATGTTGATGGTGAATTATTTTCAAAATGTCTATATACATCAGAGTCACTCGATCCCGATTTAATTATTCGAACATCGGGGGAGGTTCGATTCAGTGATTTCCTTTTGTGGCAGGTATGAACACATCAATGGAAAAATACAATAGTTCAATGATTCAATAAAATTTGGTGGAATATATTCCATTAGTCAATTATTTTGTTTGATTTTCAGATAAGCCATGCTTGTGTATATTTCACAAGAACATTATGGCCGGAATTTAATATATGGGACTTGCTTGCCGCAGTATTTCATTATCAAAGAAGTTACTCGGATTTAAAAGCATCCAAATTATATGAAAATGTCGGAAGTATATCATGCCACAATCGTGCTATTGCATACACAAAAATGTTGGACTGTGAAAGACAACGTTTGCTTGAAATTGCGGAAAAGAGTTTTTAATTATTGCTTGTTTATTTCAATTCATGTATAATCCAATAATCGATTCATATTATGTAAAATATATACAAACATATTTTACTTGGCGTTTTTTTTCATTTCAATACACAATATTATTTATAAGTAAAATAATAACAGAAAATAAACCAGCCAATTATCTTCTAGTATATAAACTCTGATTTACTAAAAGAATAATATATATATATTCTCTTATAATTAATGTATTAGATAAATAATATTGATCAATAAGACATACATATATAAACGATAACAATTTTCAATATTCTCATACATCATGTAAATAAATTAAAATTTTGGTGTGGACAACAGTGTTATTCTAAAAAAATTTGTGAGGTCACTTGATTTACTTAATTAAATAAGTAATTTCATAAAGTATATATAATTTATATACATTTTTTATTGTAGAGTTTGCGTCTATAAAAATGAATGTATTTGATTTATATATTAATTGACACAACTGTTTTAGTATTAAATGTTTGTTAATTATATGGGCTTTCAAGGCAGAAAACTATTGACTTTCATATATCAATGTCGTTATAGAAATAATGAGAATAACAAAATAAATATTTTTATAATGTTTTCGTTGAAACCATTAATGACCATTTTCGCCCATATCTTACACGATTTGTGCCAAAATAAATTTATCAATTGTGAGCTTGTGATATATATAAAATACGTATTTAAATTCTATTTTACTGAAAAACAAGAGTCACAGAGGTTATTTTGAATTATAAACGGACGAATGAATTGATCGTCGCGCGGAAGGCTGTCGTTGTCGTGCTAAAAATGAATTTCCCTGGCTTGAACTAAAATTGGCAAGACGCTGATCGGCAATTTCACGTTGACATGTAAAACCCAATTGATAAAATGCCGATATCATCAATTTCTCTTCCATTTCACCCATTAATTTTGATTCTTTCATTGAACGTTCCATATCATCAATAATCTTACGTTTTTCAATAACTTGATTGCGCAATGCTAACAATTCACATGGATAATTACTATGTTTTGGATCCATACCTTTTATAACTGCTTTTGCCTTTTCAATATATTTTTTGGATCGCTCCTCCAATGCTGCATTATCATACTCTTTACGTGTTATATTCTCATTTAATGCGGTAATTTTTTGTTTCAATGATTGTATAGTTGCTTCTTTCTCTTCAATTTGTAACACAAGTCGTTCACGTTCAATTTGAAATTGTTTCGTTTCATTTTGTAATTGTAAAATTTTATATTGTAAGCCGCTATTATCTACTTTACTGTCTCTATTCTGTTCACGCTGATGCTCATTAACTTCCTCCAATTTATTTTCTAATTCTATTATTTTCTGTGTTGCCTGACGATGTTTGTCTCTGAGTGCATTTAAACGTTGCTCAGAGTCATCCAATAATGCTTGCATTGTTGGCAATTTTTCATCATGTCCCAATTGCTCCAATCTCAACATTTTATTTTCATGCTCCAGTAGCACTAATTTTTCTTTTATTTCGGGTGACATTAATTCTGTATTTGACACAGCATGAAGCATCGTTGGTGTGGAATTTTCAGCTGTATTCAATTGTGTACACTTTAATTCTTCATTTGTTTCTTTCAGTGCATCACGTTCAATAATTAATCGTTCTTTTTCACGGTGAGCTGAATTCAATTGTGCCTCCAATTTTTTCGCATCAAACTCCAATTTATCGTATTTATTTATTTGTTCATCCAATTTACGTTGGCATTCGGCCAATTGTTGTTTACACAGCTCCAAATGATTGCGAACAGTTGACGCACGTTTTATTTCCTCCTCATATTCTATTTTCGATTGCATATACTCCATATTTTTATCCTCCAATAATTTTACTTGCCTCTTCAAATCACTCAGATCCTCCATTTTTTTTTTATACGATTCAATTGTTAATTCATATTTTGTGGCTTTGTCAGCGGTTTCACGTAACGCATCAAGTTCATCCTTTAAATTTGTCGCTTCGTCCGCAATTTTTTGTAATTCCTCCTGTTTCGATTGTAATTCAAATACTTCCTTTGTCAATATTTCAACTTTCAATCGATAATCATCTCTCGACGTTTCTATTTTAAATATTTCATCCTTCAAATCTTCAACTTGTTTGCGCAACCCAGAATATCGTAAACTTGGTAATGATTGATCAGCATTGTCAAATTCATCAAGTCTTTCGCGTAATTTTTTATTCTCACCCAATAATGTCGCTCTCTCCTCCTGCAATAGAGATAATTGTTGATCGAGTTCATGACATCGTTGACCCAGTTGATCTTTCAAATCAACAGCAGCTTGCAATTCCGACAGCAATTTTTGATTGCCTTCATCACCAATATGTACCAAATCAACATTTAAACTTGCGCCAAGACTAATTCTTGGCCCATCCATGCTCACTTCTAATTCTTGTATATTTTGCATTATTGCCTGTTGAATTGCCTCTTCCATCTCCATTATTCGTGTAATGTATTGTTGTTTTTGTGTACAGTTCACTGCACATCCTAATATTAATTGTAATAGTCTTCGGAGTTCAATGCCATCACAATGCTCACCAATTTTTGACGCGTCAGGTTTAATATACCCTGACAATGGTTGATTCAAACATTCACTGTAATACTCCATCACAGCCTCAACAATTTTTTTTAGATTACTCACACGCAATCGCCAATTTGTTCCTACATCAGTTTTTATTTTTGATTGCCATGAATTGGTGAACCATTCTGGTGCAATTTGCGCCAATGCCTCTGCCAATGCTGCACCATCACTGATATCTTCCGGTATAGAATGCGCAGCTTTCAGGTCAAATGTATTTAGCCATTTGATTAAGCTTTCCAATTGATGGTTCGTCATTTTTCTTATCAGTAACTTATACCAGCATTTTGTCACAATATCACTAATCGTTTTATTGCTACAACTGGTTTAAAAATAGAATTAAAATGGTTATTTGATGGGATTGTAATTGGATATAAATTAGACCATGTTTAAAGTATAATTAATATTGACTTACGGAAAGCAATGTTATCGTTTTTATTTTTATTCGATTGTCTTCATTGTCTTTCCAGATCAATTACGAACAAAATACAATTCTTATTTTATTCTATGTATTACATATTTCGTCACACAAGAGAAAGTGACAGCAAATATGTGGAGAAGTGTCACATAGCGCCATCATTAATTGCGATCGGTAGTTTTACCATTGTGATGAGTTACCTATGGAGTTGAATTTAAGACTAAAAGGAATTTACTTTATTTTGAATAGTGGCGGGAAAATGCGAGTATATTTTCCTTCATTTCATACACTACAAGATATACATGCTAATAAATAATTTTACGTTTATTGTCACAAATTATTCAATTATAATATCGTGCTTAAACTGACACAATACTGTTTATTCTGTCATTATTTTAAATCAATGGCAAACTTCACCATATCATGTTTTATATATATATATATATATATATATGATTATGTAATATTCAAATGTTGATAAAAATTTCAACACGTTGTAATATAAAAGTTCAATTGAATTCAATCAAACTAAAAATATCATTAATTATATAAAATATAAATATTTATTGTCCTTTTCAAAGCATTAACAACATTGCAAAATGTTAATTTGTTCTAATATATAAAGTATATTGTATAATTATATAGTTAGATCAATTCATATAATTGATCTTTATTTAGTTGCACCGTCAATTTTTATAATTAATTGTTAATACAATTAATTTCCCTCAACAATGTGATAACCGGGCGGTGGGGTATATCCCGATGTCCTTTGTGGAGCTCGTTTAAACCATACATCAGATGAATTATTGCTCCGTGGACTTTGTACAGATCCAACAGAATTTGTCTAGACATAAATAATAAAATAAAAAAAATTATTCACAGAATTTACTGCCATATAAATTCAATATACATTAAATATAAACATATTTTATTACTTATAGTATACGATATTTTTATACAAGTCCAACCTGTCGAGAGAGTGTTGCTGACACCCATTCGTTAGCTGCATGTTCACGTTGCCTTGAGGCACGTCGATGAAGCCACCAGAACCATAAATGGGCTATCGTTGCAGTTAATAACATCAATGGCAATAAAATGCCCAATAAAATCGTAGCATCGCGAATGCCAAATAGGAGAGCAATCGCTGCGCCAACCAACACCACAATTAGTATAAATGCAGCAACCAATCCAGTTCTAAAGATTCCATATCTTCTCTCTGAAACATTTTTTAATGTTAAATTATATAAGTATATAATATTTTATAAATTGTCATACTGATACGTGGTGATTAATTGGAAAGAAAACAGAAGTAAATAGTCCTCTTATTTATATTTATTGGTCTTCATAGTGTAAATCGCCCATGTCCACTTTAGTTTTTCTCTCAATGTTCCCTTATCCGTGACCGTACACACTTGACCATTGTGCACACAAACAAAAATATTGCAGCGTAATACACGTGGTACACTTACACACCTGTGACTACAATCAGTGAAGAAGTATAAACAACATTCACAAAGCAAATGGAAGCGAATGAAAATTAATTCAAGTGTATTTTCATCAGTGTATATTATATTATGGTAATGTTTTTTTTCATTTTATTGTCGTCATTAATATTAAATATATTTTTGGAATTATATTTAGAATATTGTGATGATGAGAAATAAATATTATTCTTACCGGTAGTCAGAGGAGCCGCCTCAGTCCTATCCATTTCTCTCTGTGTGTTCTCGTTTGCCATCTCCCGGTTTGCCTGCACACTATCCAGGACCTTGACTTCCTGCCTCTTGCGTTTCTCTCCTCTTTTCAATCGTCTTTAAAACTCTTTTTCATTGCGTTTATGTACGTATCAATTTTATCCTTTCACTCTCGTCAGGTGTAAAGCTTTTAAGTGTTCGCCTCAATATGTATAACTGCAGATAAACCATTCTCATATCCGTTGATTTTTTTTTTTTTTTTTTTTTTTTTTATTATTATTGATGGCCACCATACGCGTGTGATCCGTTAGTCTTATCAGTTGTTTGAATATTCTTATCGAATATGACGGGATGAATAACTAGTTCGTTCGGTAGAATCATCTTTCCACAAATTATTGAAGAGGTGGAGCAAGAAAAATATTCTAATTTATAACCACTATGAATTATTTTATTTATCTCCATACAAGGAAAAAAAATTTCTCTTATGTAAATAGGTATATAAAGTATAGTTTGTTGTTGTCGTTTTTTCTTTTATTTTATCCAACATCCGCGTTCAATCATGCTCACATAAAATCGAATAATTATTTACAAATTCGCAATGTTTCCACACATACATACTATACATTTTGTGAAATTTTTTTTCTTCATTATTATGTTTATATATATATATATATAGGTATCACTGAAGATATTTTTTTATGCTGACATACGTACACTCACACACACACACACACTCAGTCTGCTCACATTGACAGTGAAAATCATAATTGCACACCTATATATTTATGTAAACGTGTCACACAATTATTTTCAATTTTTTTTTCTTTATACAATTTATATAAATACATTGAAAAAAAAAAAAAAAAAAGAAAAAAAAAATCTCCAATGTACAAGTTCATTATTCACAGCAATGACTTGAATCTCATCACATGCCATAATTAAAAAAAAATAATAATAATTATGATCATTATGATTAATCATCAGTCATACTTTGATATTCTTTATGAGTTATTTACTAACAAATGATTATCATCAGCATATACATATATATATATATATATAATTTAGTGATCACTCATGATATTATATAGATATATGTATGTGTAGTGGTTGGCTCTTTGGCAAAAGCCCTCTTTGCCCTCTCAACATCCCCCTTCTCTCTCTCTGTCTCTTTCTCGTCAATCAGCAATACAAATGCAATAATCGTATATGAAGGAGTGTGTCAGGGCGCTGATATCAACGAGTTCACCGGGGTCAATTCCCGGTCAATTAAGGATAATTGCTTCTCAACGCTTGTGGTCAGAGCTCGGCAATATAATATGGTCATTGCCGCGTGCCCTATGGGACATTCAATAACAGCCACTTGAATTTACTCATCTTCCATGTTTCATTTTCTCTTATTTATCATTTTCTTCATTTCTCATTATTGGACGGAGTTTATTATTAATGAGAGAACAGTTGGAAACCTGACATAAAGTAATACAAAAGTATTGCGATTTTTACTTTTGCATTCACCAAATCATTAATAAATTTACCAGCGCTGCAATTATTTTTGTTTCTCTTCGATGCATTTAACACATTATTTAAACATGATGAACTCTTGCTGGTGTGGGTGATGGCGGTGGTGGAGGTCCTAAAATGGTATTCAAACTTAAACTGGAATATCTTGGTGCTTCATCCATGAGCGTTGCCTGTTCATAACTTGGTGGTAAATCATCACGTCCAGATAATTTTAAAAATCTCCTCTCTTGTCTACGTTCATCCAATGCACGTAAAACAATTACAGCCGGACCCAAAACAAGCATTACAGCACCAACAGCAACCATTGCAACAGCTGCTGCAGCGCCACCACCACTCAAATGTGAAAGTCTTAGTCTTCTTCTCGTTTCCCAATTACCACTGTGTTTTGTTGTAATTACCGGATTTGAAGTTGTTTTATTATCATCATTTGTATGATTAGCAAATGTTTGATTAGAATTAATGGACTGTTGTGAATTTGATGATGACGAAATTTCATCAGTCTTTGTTGGTTGTCTTTGGCTTCCTTCAATAACAACAGTTGGATTGGCTAATAATTTTTCATTTATCAATTTAATCGGTGATAATGATTCTTTAGAATTATTATTCATGATATTGAATACATCAATCTCTTTATTATTATTGATTGTTTCCAATTTTGTCCGAATAGTTTTTTTTGATGGATGCAACTTTTTACCAATTAATTCTTCCTTTGATAATTCTTTTGCCAATTGTTTTATCATAATTGCCTCAATACTCTCCATAGCTCTCGGCTCATCTACGTTTTCATTATTCTGTCTCATTGTTTTACTATGGAAATTTTGTTTATTCACAGTGGGAGATTGTTGATCATTGAGAAATGCTCCATCATGTAGACCTTCATTCCAAATATTGTCATCAATCACTTCCGATTCTGTTCCATGTTGATTAGTTGAATGTCTTTCATTGTCAATAGGAATAACCAATAAATCCTTCTCATTTTGTTGACGAAATTTTTCACCAGTAGATTTCATAGGAATCATCTGCAATATTCATATTTTATATTCATTTACTTTTTTATTCCTTCATTGCGTATACGTATTTAAGTGATTGGATTTGTTTTGTTTGTCGTTTGTAAACGGAAAATAAAATGACTTACCTGCGTGACATTACGTGTCTCTGTAGGTCGTTTTTGCAATGACGTGACACCTTTTTGCAGTAATACAATGCCAACTGCACTCCAAGCAGCCAATTGTAGTATTACAACGGCCCTTGAAGCCCATTTATTTGTTCCTGAAGTCATGACCATTCTCGTAACTTCCGGGGACGTTGCGGAAACCATAAATGATTTTGGTATGACAAATTGATCAATCAAATTTTTTTATATTCTCAAACTCGTTCTCGACATTTTCGTTGTAGGTTAATAGCCATGACTGTGTGTCACACGTATTAGTATTCCTTCGAATTTATTTTTTCTTTCTTTATTTTTGGTGTCGTTGATCTTTTTCGATTATTTTGTTTAACTGTCACAACCTTCTTTTTTTTTTTTTTTTTTTTTCAACTGTGTCCCGTATAGTTTTCAATTTCTCTCGTCTCCTCTTATTCCTCTTATCGTGTTTGTGCGAATTTTTTTTTTTTTTTTTTTGCTTTACCTGAGAAAGAATGAACAAAAATTTACAATTATTATTATGCATTGACCTCTTCCACATTGCCTCTTTCGTAATTCTGAACACTCATACATCATAAAAAGAAACAACAATATATTATTCTATTCACTCTAGAATATCTTTCCTTTTCTTTTCGTCGCGTTATTTTTTTATTGTTATTTATTTCGTCTTCACGGTAATATTGCGATAATACATAAAACATAAACTAATCATTCAACGGTAAATTTGAAGAAAAATATTATAAATTATTCATTATTTTTCAAAGTACTATTTGTATATAATATTAATAATAAAATTATACAGGTTTGAAAGTTACAAGTCCAGTTTTCATTGTTATTGACATCTAGATCATCAAACATACAGCGATATATTATATACGTTGGGTCCTTGAATATAAGTAGTCACAAATTGAGGCTTGATGCCAACTGCATTCCATTCACATGGATTTATTTATTTATTTATTTATTTCGTTTACTTATTTATTTTTCCCCTATTTCTTTCATTTTTATTTAATTCACCATTCGCTCTTGTCCTCATTCTTGTGATGTTTGCAAAACATTATTATAAAACCGCACGTGTCAATTAAAACAACATTTTTGTTTTTTTTTTTTTTTTTTTTTGACCTCTTAGGAAATATATTTATTGATATGTGTCACATACTTATTTATATGCATGGTGTGTGCGTCTCATATTCTCTAATGGTATTTTAAAGTCGAATATAATTGCGGCATGATATATAAGTGATACCCATCATAATGCTTATATGTATACATGTATACATGCAACTGTGTGTGTGTATGATCGTGGGCACATGTGCAACCAAATGGAAATGTGCATATGTCTGTCGTGTCCTCGCGTGTCTAGGCGATGCGATTGGACGGCGACAAAAGTCCCGCTCTATTTAGTTGGAAAATATATGTCCAATTTAATTGTTTTTTTTTTTATCTTTTTTTAATAGAACTCCGATTCATTATATTATTTATTATCGCATTGACTGCATTAGACAAATTGTCCTCATTGATAGCGCTATTGAAACAGTGTCATTAATGACGCACTCCATTTTTATTTTTCAAAAATTTTTCGGTTGAATATTATTGTTCAGTTGATATATGACGTTTTTAGTTGACATTATTTATTCATATTATTACAGGTGATTATGTGAATGAAAATACCGTTGAAATTATTTGATTTTACAAAGTGCGTTGATAATTAAATTTGAAGTGATTTACACGTATAAGATATGATGAATAAAATTGTCATTGATAATAGCAGTGTAAAAAGTGAAAAAAAAAATATGAGCATTTGGGAAAAACTCTTGCACCGGAAATAATTGTCGTACTTTTATACATTGCGTGCGGTTGCAAGTTCGTGAGTTTTATGATATGTTCAGGAGTTTAATTATGTATTCGTGACTCGACAATCTTTTCATTGTGGATTTTTCATTTTTATTTTCATTAAAGTGAAAATATAGAAATCACAAGGTGTCAACACTCTATTATTTTAGTTTTTCCTCTATATTTTCACCAAATCATAATTAATCCTTGAAATAAATTTATTAATTTTCACGTTTAACATTGAACTCGCACAGGCAATTAAATACAAAGGCCAGGTATTAACAGACAATATCCATTTTTTCATATCTCAACACTTTAACGATTGTTTTTTTTTTTTTTTTTTTTTTCTCATTTTACTGTATCTTGTAAATTAATATAATTGACCATTTAATTATATATATATATATATATATATATTTTTTTTCGCAATTTCATAATCAGCTTCGTGCATATAAATACAACAAAAATACAACTCTGACCGGTGTGGAATTTAATTTTCTTTTCTCTACAATGTTTAATCGCAATTTCCAAAAATATATTATTGTATTATATAGCAACTGTTCAAGGTCACAAATATACATTTTTAATTGGGGAACGCGCCCGTGACACCCACGCACATTTACAACACTTGAAATGATCTCTAAGATATTTATCGTATGGAAGATTCTATTGGACATTATATCAACTTGTTATTGCACTTGTGACAGCCAAGAGTTGCATTAATTTGTTTTACATATTGGCATAATTGAACATGAATATATATATATATATATATAAAATTTTTATTTATCAGCACCTTTAATATTGCATACGTGCTTCGTTGCACGTTTATCTTCGCTTCGATACTGTTGTTATTTGTACACTGAATTCCACACGACCTTCCACATTAATTATCATTGATCTTGATTAGTCACACAGATATATATATATATATTTTACAATAGGGTACTGCTATATATTAATATATGATATTGATACATGAATATTATTAATTGTTGCATGCTTAATAAATGACGAAACAGAAGTGTGTTTAGTTCAATCCTATACAATTTTTGTTTAAATTGCAAAAAAAAAAAAAACAACCACTCTTTTTTTATATAACTAATACAAATGTGGTATAAGAACAATTTTTATTTTTTCAACTTCAACTCACTATTGATTATTATTCCATTACATATATAGACGTAAAAACAATAACAACTGATGATATCTCACATGATCACTGTCTTCATTACGTTTTATCGTAACGCGAAACTTTTATTTCTCATAAATCTTTATAAATGTATTTTTAAATATGAAATAAAAAAAAAAAAATTATTTATCCATTTTTAATTATTACAGTTTTATATAGCTTTAATAGAACATATATTTATTGTATACACTTGAATTGATGTTCGCATCAGTAGTAATGGGAAGTTGTGTTCAGACTGAATGTTTCGTGAACGAGGTACAACTCGCGAAGTTGCCGCCGCATGTGTGACTCATTCCCCCTCTCATTTAATCGGTGTTGGAAACTCTCCGCCTCAATACAATTCTACAACCACCACCACCACCGTCTATGTTTTGTTCGCCCCTGAGTCCTCTCCCGCCCCTTATCATACAAATTGAGAAATTAGATCAATTAGCACGACAATAATAATAATCTGCCAATAAAATAATTGTTCCGCAAAAAAAAAAAAAAAAAAGACTAAAAAAAAATTTTCACATTTTCTCTCCCCATTCTCTGATCGACAGCATTCAATTCAATTCATCAATCACACGCAAAACTGGTATTTATACTTTATTATTATTATTATTATTTCATTTTATTGTTTTAAGATACAGAGGGAGGAAAGTGGATGCGAAAGAACATGATAATGTTCGTATGTATTTAGGTCGATTTGAGACAGTATTCGTATTAATATAAATATATGTATATGTATAGAGTGGAACACGTGTTGAAAACGTGGAAAATATCTTCTGTTATTCAAATATGTATACATAATTTGTTATCAGTGGTGCTTCTATTGTGCACGATAATGTATATGTGTAAATGAATTCATGAACGACCATGAATACAAATAACAAGAGTCCAATCATACTTTTTTTTTTGTGAGCTTTTGAAAACAATATATTTATATTTATTTATCTGATTGTAAATTACACTAAAGAATGTATAGATGCAATAAAGACTGATATATATATTCATATTCAAGAGGGTTATGCAGGCCTTGGGTAAACTGTAAGTTGTGGTCGATCGTTATTTTCGAGGGGGGTCTAGTGCATCATCGATCGTGAGTTAACAAGAAAAGAAAAATATGTGTTGCCATTCCATTTATAACACTCGTATATATTTTGAACACTCGTTTCTATTTTTTTTTTTTTTTTTCATTCATATTATAATAAGTACAATATTCTGCACAATTCAGCAATAAATATTTTTTTACACTACATCACATTTATATATTTTGACACAAAAGGTTTTTTTTTCTGCTCCCTATTGCATGTGAAGTCATACTTGCGTTCTAATTTCCTCAAGAATTCTTATAAAGTCGCGAGCAGAAGAGAGTCAGCATCTGTCCACCTATTGAATAAAATAGAAAAAAAGAAAAAAAAAAAAAACGTGACAGACCCTCAAAGAGGAAGTCTCAACTTCAAGTTCTCCAGGCATCAATTTCGAAATCATCCAACCATTCATTCCAAGTTTGTGAGCATACCGGACAAAGCTGAAAAAGAAAATGAATAAAATAAAAAAATAATTGGTATAACCTTACGACTATACAGAAAAAAAAAAATGGCAAGTAAAAGTATGAATTCTTTTATATCTTCATTCTGCACATTCTCCTATAACTATATTCTTTTTTATGATATACCCTCAAGCATAGAGTCGTCATGTGCCTTCAATTATCGTTTATATTCTTTGATATTTCACTTGTCCCATACATCATATCTCGTTACTGACACGATGGAATACATTTATATATATATATATATATATATATATATATATTTTCATCATCCTCTTCTCATTTCATCCGAGTGTCTACTTTGTGCACACACGCTATCCATTTCGATGCCAGTTATATTCACGTACAAAAATAGCCCGGGCATACAAGTTTATTTGCTTTATACGCTTAGGCCCGCTCTCGTTTTATTGTACTTTCACGTGTTCACAAGTAACACACGCTCCAATCAACCCTCTATGACACTATAACAATATAACAACCATGAGACAGCGTAAATTGCTCTTCACCCCCTTTACACATTTTCCTTTCTCCTTATTCTGCATCCAATAATTAAACTTCATCCCCACACTTTTATGACTCACTCACCTTAAATATCATTCAATCATCAACATTGGCAATGCAATTACTCATTGATAATAAAATATAATTAAACAAAAAATGTTTTTATTTACATTTAATACAAATTGGAGTATCAGTGTTCTACATGATATTATCTCACAATTGCAATTGGTCATAAATATCTTCCGTCATATTCATCTTGATGTATACTAGAGCCCCTGCCTAAAAAATTTATATTCATTTATGAATAATTAACTATTTGACACATGCGCGTATAATATTGTATTTTAATTTAATAATGAACACATGGGAAATTGTTAGTTGTTTGAAAAAATGTTTCATGTACATTGTATACATGATGGCAATATAATGAAACTACCTATTTTTATTCAAATCCCGTGCATCGATAAGGATCCCAACGAATGAAGGTCGAAAGTATAAATGAAGTGATTGCATGTTTGCTATTTTCATTCTCTATCACTCTCACACACTCTCTGTTTCATCTGAATTCCTCGCTCACTCAGTCGCCCACCCATCATGATTTTACCATACGCTCTCATACTTTCTTCAATATAACAACAGCAACACTTTATTTTTCTTTCCTCTTTATTTTTTTTTTTTATTTCAGACAATATCTGGATTTAATCCCATTGTATAATTAACGTGAACTTGACTTTTGCGTCTGGTATCTCATGAATATTACACGTTGATGAAGCAAAAGAAAAAAAATTATGAGAAACAGAAGCAAAAAAAAAAAAAATATGACGGAAAAATGTGACTTTGATGGCAAAACATTGTGGTTGAATTCTCCGAGGTATTTAATCAATTTTTTTTTTTTTTTTTATGATTAATGTTGAGATGGTTTTTGCAATTTTATTGGTCATTGTTTTGCTTCAATGTTACAGTGCAGCATACATATAATAAATACCACATCTATTGTCACACGTTGTCGAGGCCACGAGCACTGCATGATCTTGAAAAAGTTTTAGCGGCAATATTTATATTTGTTTTCTTACATATACATATCCAGTACATATATGCATGTCAAGTGTTAACGTTCGTTCATGCATTAAAGGACAAATTCATTGTCAGACAATCATTAATGTTATGTCAGCATAAACAAATATTGTTAGATAATCAATTGGATTAATATATTGTATATTTGAGAATTCAACGACAGATGAAAGAAAAAGAAGAGAAAAAAAAAAAAGGAACAAATATCAGAGACATAATTTTATTTTATTTATAAATGCAAAGATAGCTGGTTTCTCTTCTTCTCCTCCTTTTTTTTTATATATACATATATATTTATACTCGATCAATACATCCGCGTTAGATTAAATTTTAATATCAAGGACACGGTTGACCGTTATCTCAATTTTTGTTTCCCATTTACTTGAAGGACTATTGAACGGAGGATAAAAAAAAATTGATAAAGAAACAAAAAAAAAAAAAACGGAGAAATGAAAAAACTTGTCTTGGCAAATAAAGTAGCGAGCACAGTTTGTCATAATATTAATCTACAAGTATAATCGTTGCACTATTAATACACACGATCAGTAATCCAATTCTAAGCCGCAAAACCGGACGAATCGAGACACCACTACAATACTGAATGATTCATATATTATTTATTCAAGTCTTAGTTCGAGGCTTCTCTTGTTACTACTCCGGAAGTGCGTGCATGAACGTTAGAAATTTTATATGAGTCACACCGTAGTAAATTTATATGGATAAAAAGTAAATGGTGTAGATGAATTAAAATGAAATTGAGTCCACTGAGTCAATAAAAAATATAAATATATATATATATATATATAAAGCACTTCTCTGATATTTTTATTGCAGAGTAAAATATATTTAGTTTGCTTTATTTCTTATGAATAACGGGTTTGCGTTTTAGCCTTTTGCAGTTGATCATATTACAATGGACAATTTTCACATTTAAAAATCCAATTACATCTTGTAGATTATTTTATTTTATTCTTGATAAAAAAAAAAAAAAAAGAAGAAACAGTATTAAACGATTTGCAAATAATAGAATCACAAAATTTTTATAATTTATTCAAGTCTTGCAATTGGAAAATTAATTATTTCGCATCAGGTGCGATGCAGGTGCAAGCGAACGTGATTATAATATATCTTTTTCTCACCCGCCCACCCTTCTCCTCCTTCCTTTATCACATAATTATTCGCATTCACTTAAATTTTTCATTCAAATCACAAGCCGACAATCATCGTAATCAAAAGCTTGTATACCTCAATATGCAGTTGGCCAATCAACACCTCAATTAAATTACCCAATCAAATAAACCATCATATTTTCATTACATTAATTTACTTTCAAACATAAACATCCATGAAATTTTATACTTCATTCATTCAATATTCTGCACATGTATCTACAAACAAATATATAAACATATTTGTATCGTAATTTGTTTTCCTCTTCTTATTATTTACGAACATAGTGCAAAAATAATGGCGCATAAATAAATACATAAAAAAAATAAAAATAGTAATAATAATAATAAGGAAGCCAATGGAGGTGAAAGAAATTGCACTAAAAGATGGGTTGCTGCTACATGAAGCGTCAAAACTGCCAATCATTTTTCACATTGTGCGAATGCACGTGTGTGTGTGTGTGTGTGTGTTGTAGGAGTGTATATAAGAAGAGGCAGGAGCGAAAGGGAAACCGCTCCAATACAGAATTTTTTTCAAGCACCGTTGAACATCCTGTGTGACATCGCCCAGTCACAGTAATTATTTTGAAGAGAGCGTGAGAGCGTGAGAGGGAGAGAGACAAAAAAAAATAACAAAAACAAAAATAACGTTATAATAAATAAATAATGAGAATAATAAACCGCTACATTGACAATACAGTCACGATGTATGTTTCCTCTTTCACTCAACATTCGCGTGACACATTATTAAATATATACATATACATTTATGTATATATGTATTTAGCAAAAAGAGAGAATGCGAAAAAGGATAAAGACGATGGGATAGAAGATAATAGAGAAGGGTTGCGCATACCAAATTGCTATATGCCATTTCAATTCTACACATTGTTGCGATGTTGTTGGTTGCATTCTCATATATGTATTCAATGTTCGACATATATCCGCGCATTGTTACCATCATTCAACGGAATAATTCAACTTTAATAATTATCAATATACAATAAATAAATAAATATGTACGAGCCATATATACGGTATATTTATCGTATGGTGGTAAACAATTGTTATGATATTTTTTTTTTTACCTTCCCGTCATTTCTTCTATTGCTATGCGAACAATTGAAATTAAATGAAACAATTTATTTTAATGCAGTTAATAAAGAATACTTATTTTTTAATTTTACTATTGCTGTATAGTATAAATACAAGTATTATTCAGATAATCACATTTCTATTATCAGATTTAACGATCACTTTGGTGCGCGTTGAAATAAGTGGTACATATCTGTTTGCCTCTCGAGTGCATTTATTCACTGCTTACGTCAACATATAATTTCGTGCCGACACTGAAATTGAAAGATGGATATTCATATATATATATATATAATCCGTCTCTCTTACAACCGCTGCACATTTTAACACCATCCATTTTAAATGTTTACAGTTTTATCAATATATATATACATATATACGTGATTTTGTCGACACTCTGAACTTCTCTATTTATTTCTTATATATTTATATATATGTATATTTACACGTGGAGCCATTTTCGTCTTTCACATTTTTACATACACGTTTTGCTTCTAATGTTTTTTATTTGACGGGTATTTTTTCTTTTTTTCTTTTCGAATTTATATTTAACGTGGGTGCGTGCAGTCAACGAACAGCCGCCTGTGTTGTTTTCCAAATAAATTATTCCAAGTCATAACAATGTGTATATATATATATTGACATCCGCAATAAAGAAACGATTACGAACGTGGTATGATGACGTTTTCCTTTGGATTATGATGATGATGATGATGATGATGATGACGATGACTTTAATGATAAAATATTAATCATGATTTTTTTGGTTATTATTTGATATGGTGTATGGATATTATTTGTGGCTTTCTAATGCAATATTATTTGTTTTTTGACCGTATGCATACACAATTCAGTGTCTTGCATTTGTATAAATACATATATATACATATATATGTGTGTATGAATTACAATGATGAATTAATAAATTGATAATTGCTGTGATATGGGTGTATTGGAATGTGAACAATTGATTCATGTGTTGATCATAGAACTTACCTAAAGACGATTGAACAACTTCATTTTACCATAGCTATATTTTTTTTATTTCATTGTTTTTGTTTGTTAAATTGCAAAACCAGTCGTTCCATAATGGTTATTACTTCAGGCCATATATATATATATATATATATATATAAAAGAATTAAAAATTCGTTGTTTTGTAGCTTGATGTATTGCAATAAGTATGTATGGAACGTTGTCATTAAGTAAAGTACATGCATTTGCATATTGATCTGAAATAGGCAAGATGATGTGATAGAGAACCTAAAAAAAAAAAGAGAAAATAGAAAATAAAAAAATGGAAGAAAAACCTGTTCGACTGATATAAATAATTTGCTGTATATTTTGACTCAAATGATTGCTATGATTGCACGGAATTTTATGGAGATCAGTACATTGAGTAATTTCAAGGTTAAGTGATACATATACGAGTATATATGTAGATATCTGATGCAACTGTAAAACTTAAAGCACCAGTGGAATTAATGTGTCATGTAATCATACATCAGGTGTACGATCACACTCACAACAGTGTACAACACGAGTGACAAAATAGATGCTATATCATTATTTAATGTCTCACTATCAAGAACAATTAAGTTGGTTTAGTCTTACATAATGTGTTACGTTGAGATTGTAAATGGTATTTTATATATAATTTTTTTTGGTAGACACATATACACTGAATGAATTTATGTAGTGTTATAAAGAAATGAAAAATGATGCTGAGTGATATTTATCGAATAAAACAAATCGGACCATTGAACTTTCAAACATTTCATATGTTATAAACTTGAAAATGGCGCTGATAAATTTGTTGCGCGCCACTTTTTTTTTTTTTTTTTGAATAACCAAATGGCGTACGCGTATTGTGAAGGCTGTCGCCATCTTGTGGATATATTGCTATTATCGTTGCTTTCTCTTGCCGTCTCTGTTGCACTTTTGAAAGTCGTTTGGATGGAAGCTCACCTTTACATTCAATTGAACCTGTAGATAATAAAAAAAATGCCAGGACTGGATGAATTTCAAGTTGTCACACGACGGAGAAGACCTGGACAAAGATTTTTTGGCAATAGATTGCTTGGACAATTTCGTCATCGTATTGAAACGGATATAAATACCGAACAAGTTATTCGGTAAGTTTCAAAAACTCAATCATTATCACTCCATTATTGCTTGTAAATTGCTCTGAGCTCGCGCCCTAACCTCAACCTGATTTCACATCGATTTTGTGTTTACAGCCAAGTACTAGATGCTGTAATAGCAATAAGGAATTCACCATACAGACAAATATTGTACAATGGCTTGGCGGAGTCCCTGAGTATGCTCAATGTGGATGTCATCCCTGAAATTGTTTGCTATGGTTTGGGAAATTTTTCGGAAAGTCGTTCGGCCAAGTATCAATTAGCCGCCTTGTTAACAATGAAATCACGTTATCGTAGTCGTGTACACATTTATGATCCAATATTTTTTCCAAAAGAAATTGAAATATTAAAGACACTTGGTTTAATTATGATTGAAACTAATGAAGAGGCAAAAAGAAAAGCTGGCAATGATGTTACACTTTTTTATATGCCACATTGTTATAAGGGATTGGTGGCTAATTGTATCTATGCTAATTGGGGCGAAAGAATAAATAATTGTATATTAATGACTAATAGCTTTACGGAAATGTCGGATGATGTTGTTGGGGATGATGCTGATCTCTGGGACGCCGTTGAGTTAATAAGACGAATAAACCCTTATACATCAGAAATTGTCCTTGAAGAGAAATTTGATGCTGCACGTGAAGCATTTCATTGCACATCAATTCATATATTTCCCAATGAACTTATAAGTAATGTGCCTAATGGCTTTTGGACACCATTGGCTGCAGCGCCATATCATTATCATGGGGTTGAGCGCGAGCGCGAGCAAAATAGAGACTGAATAACATTTATTACATATGCAATAAGCAAAATATTTATATTATTTATACAGCGGTAAATTTAATTATTAAAATTAATATAACATTTTGTTATTTGTATTATCATGTGATTTTTCGTATATCAATTACAATTTTATTTATTAAAATTGCAGAGACGTTTGAAGATGAATGCAAATTTAAAACTAATTCGTTCTCTATTACGGGAAGTGCGTTGCATTGCGAGTGAGAATAAAATCAAGGATAATATTATGGTGAAATATATTATGGAGCAGGCACGTGGACATAAAGAAACAACAGAGACATTGTGCAAAGCACGTGAAGAGTTGGAACATTTGGCACGAACTTACAATTGTTATCTCAGCTCACAACGTGCGTATAATGTTATTAACACGCAATATGGTGGAGTAGGCGAGAGAAGTATTCGCGAGACAGCAGATCTCGTTGGATTTAAACTTCCTCACGATCCAAAGTAAATAATAACAAAAACAAAAATGACTTCAACTCATGTTATTTAATAGTATATCATTAATTGTAGTGTTAATTTACAATATGCATTTAAGTGAAATTGAATTGAAAGTATATTGGATTATTACAAAATAAAATATTCAATGGACATTTACAATGTTTATCTTTAAAAAGAGAATAATTATATTTATTTGAGAAAATTCATCGTAATTAAATTAATGGTGCAATTATATAGATTTTTTTCGTGTCTTTATGAATACGCTTTTCTAATAGATTTTGCAATTGTAGACAATTGCATATTGCTCGTTCCTTCGTAGATCGTTCCAATTTTAGAGTCTCTAAAGTATTTTTCCTGCGGGAAGTCTGTGGTAAATCCAACGCCACCCATAAAATCAATGCATTTAGCAGTGATTTTCAACGCGGTTTCTGAAATATAAATGAAATTAATTATTCATGGAGTGATAATATCGCAACGTGAATATTTTAACATATAAATCGAAGAATTATATTTTTAAAATAATAACCTGAAGCAACTAGCTTTGCCATTGCGGCTTCTTTAACAAAATCTTGCTTCGCTTCAACTAATCGTGCCGCATTGTAAACTAATAATCGGGCAGCTTCCAATTCTGTTGCTATTTGAGCGATCTGATGTTGCATAGACTGAAATAAATAAACATTTTAGTTGTTTATTTATTCATTATTCTTAATGAAATCGGGTGAAAATGGCATTTTATATTACCTGAAAGGAAAAAATATCATTGCCAAATTGTTTTCTCTCAAGTGTATATGGAATGGTGGCGTCAAGACATCCCTGTGCAATACCAATCATTTGCGCGCCAATGCCAATTCTCCCTTCGTTTAAAAATCCTGCTGCGTATTTGTAGCCATGTCCAAATTCACCTAAAATATTGCATTCCGGTACTCGAACATTTTCAAAGTGTACCATACACGTTCCCGACGCTTTAATTCCCAATTTGTCCTCTGGTTTACCAACAGTCAATCCCTCCATTTCTCTGTCAACTAAAAATGTCGTAATACCACGATAACCCTGCAAAAATAAACAAAGTATATTCTTTTACAAATATTTTAACAAATGGATTTTTTAAATTCAAATGATTGTTTCGAAATTGAGCTGTTAATTTTTTCATTGTATACTCAAGATAAAAAACTTGACTGCCTCATTGATAAGATATATTGGTCGAGGTCGTAAAATGAATATTCAAAATTTACCGTTGATGGATTAGCATTTGCAAATACAAGAAATACTCCAGCAATGTCAGAATTCGATATCCACATTTTTGTCCCATTAATTATATAATGGTCACCATCTTTTTTCGCTTCAGTTTTTAACGAAAATGCGTCAGATCCAGCTCCAGGTTCAGTCAGACAAAAACTACCGGCCTAAAAATTGTATAAATGCAAAAATTTTAACAATTCAAAGGAATATAATAATAAACATCCAATGGAACGATATTTACACATTGTTGGGCAAGTTTTGGTAGATATTTTGCCTTTTGCTCTTCGCTACCGACTTTAATTGTTAAAGAATTAACCAAAGTATTGTGAATGTCTACAAATGCAGCCACAGATCCATCGACCTTTGCCAATTCTTCCACAGTCAATATTGTAGTCATAAAATTGCTTCCCGTACCGCCATATTCAGCAGGAACTTCCATTCCCATCAACTATAAATAAATTTTTTTATCATTCATATTTCATAATTCCATTTGTATTTCACAACATCAAGTGGAAACACATTAAACATTTTTTTATTTGCTTACACCATTATCAAAAAGATGTTTCACCACGCCATCATCAATCTTCGCCTCTTTCTCCATTTTCTTAACGAGCGGTGCAATCTCCTCTTTTGCCAACTTCGCAACTAAAACACATGAATAAATAATTAATATTTATTTAAAATAATAACAAATAGTGAAAATGTTTGTATCCACACCAGTTTCCTTCATCAACATTTCATCGTCAGTAAATTGGGTCAGAGGTCGCGGAGTATAACTCGAAACCGCTGCAGAAATATGAAATTTCTTCACTTCAATAAAATTCTGTTGAATGTGAAAAATAAAAATTATACAGTATTTAAAACTTTATAATAAAATTAAATTTTAATAATACAACTATCTTTATCGCCACTGTATAAAATTGTCATTGCACAGATGGACATAATCAATACGTGGCATATCTAAGACTTGATTCGAATAGAACATTATCCTCAACAATCGGATCCATACGTGGGATCATAAATACAAACTCACCTTTTTCAAAATACTCCTGATAGAATTCATATTTATTCTCTCGTATATCCTCGCAAAAAAAAAATTAACAAAAAAATATTTAAGTTTAAGATCGAGTAAAAAAAAATAAAAAATGAATATAAATGGGCAAAAATCCCAATGTCTTTTGTAACTTTCAACAATATACAAGTATATTAACGATTTAGATCCGTTGGCACGGTAGGAACCACACTAATAAATTGATACCCGTCCCGACCGTTCGAGCTCAGTAACCAAACTGGTTATTATATAATAAAAAGTAAAAAGAAAACGCGAGCACCCACGGACGTTCAACTCATATCAGGAATATATCCATCCGTTGTACCATCAAATATTTTGCGCTACTGACCAGCATCATCAATAAGTTTCATCGTTTATAAACATAATCCCCCCCACCATATAATCTTACAAACACTATTATTATCTTTTTGTTTATATTCCTGTAGCATATGCATTATGTTTATATCAATTTCCCAATCATATATTTTTCAATTCCCTAAACAATAATTACAATCAACATATACATATTTTTTTTATCACTTCATGGCCCCATATCTTTTGGAAAAGAATTACGACAACAGCTTCTTCATTGTGATTAACTGATTACCCAAGAATTATTCTAACATGTTATTCTTTGATGCTATTTATCAATGTATAATATTGGCAAATCAACAATTAAGACATCGTGGTATGTTATCAACAATTTGTTTTATTGTTGTGACATAAATGATTTGGAATTTACACTGTGCATTGAGAATATTTCTTGAAGCATAATATATATTAGTACAATCTAATTTATAGTAATCTTTATTTATTGATAACAATAACAATTTCCATATATATATATGTATATATATATTTAATAATTAATACTGGAATGAACTTGAGGATATAGGTTAGTGGTTATGATTCCATAAAAGTTTATCGATGAGCATGTAAATAAATGCATATGGTCATTGCCGTTTATTACAAATGACATCATTTAAAAGTGTTATTTACTGGAGTTATCATTATTGTGCAACGATTTTCTTCAATTATCATGTAAACTGTCAATCACGTATTGTCAGTTAATAATTCTTTGTATTTGTTCAAGGTTATTTCTTCAACATTTTTGAGATAACAAAAAGACATCGATCCGTAAACTCATGTTTAGCTCGATATAATAGCAAGTAGTAACCAGCAAGTAGTCAAAACAATAAATCATTCAATATTGATTAGCAATAATGATGATTCAAGTTGTAGGGATCTACATATAGTTTATATGAAATCATCATTGTGATAACGGATTTATTTGTATACTCGATTTATTTAACTCTTGGCACTACGTGGTTTAAACTATGACTATTTATATGTATAAGGTGCAAGTGTGGTATGTGTGTATTCGGCGTGTGTTCAAATTAGATTGAGTCGGTATTAGTGCTCTTAACCTATAGCGTCGTGAAGTGCTAACCTCACTTACACGATAGCTGCCAACTCTAGTATATTATATTTCTAGGTATTGATATGTGTGATTGTCGCAGAGCGATGTGCGTATAGTGTATACAATCCCAACAAAGTATTTAATTTTACTCCATCTCTTGTAAAATCCACGAAACAATTTGATTATTTTGTTTAAATTTTGAATTTTACCTCCATAATGCATCGGCATCCATGATATACGAGCCAATAGAATTTCGCATCTATTCAAATTTAAAATTTGACCGCTCAATAATAATGTTGGCAACCATGAGTTGTATAATATATCCACGGGTACCCAATAGAAATCATTTAGGTGTGTCCACCAATCACATGAGATTTGGTGTTTGTACATGCGCTCCTCTATTGACAAACAGTGACACTGAATAACAAGAGAGTGTGTGAAGCAGAGGGAGAGAGAGAGAGAGAGAGAGAGAGAGAGAGAGAGAGAGAGAAAAGCAAAAAACAAACGAACAACTTTATGAAATAAATCATGACATAACAATATAACTATCCGGCAATACATAAACTAATACAAAATTGATTTAAATATTTATTATAAATGCCCCATTAAAATATATAAACAGAGATAACCTAATAATATAGACGCCAAAGGTGTGTCTACCTGAAGATAAAAAATTGTGTGCGCACAGAGTGTGCGCACCCATGAAGAAAACAAAAGAGTGAGAGAACCGCACGCCGATATGCAGACAACGTCCGATCGATTTGTGTTTTTTTATGTGCAGTCAAAAACTGCAATTAGTGGCAATACAATCTTATTAATGTGATAAAAATATCGTGGATATGCTAAAACAAAATAAATATAAAACAAATACAATATAAAATAATTAAATATTAAATAAAGTAGAATATTGCCGAGTAAATAGTAAGTGACAGTTTAGTGTGTTGAATTTCGCTTCTCTGGTCTACAACTATAGATATATTTCACATATAATTTATACCTATACTACCATTACTACTATTGCTACTATATATATATATATATAGACTAGTCGGTGGGGAAGCTGTCCGCCGAAAGGAACAACAACCGCGCTGGGCCGATACTTTTCTGAGAGAGACACGCATATACAGTAGTTAGTAAAGACAGTACTGTACAGTCAAACGGTGTTTGGTGTGCGAGGAGCTTTGTACGAGCTGTGAGAGTGCGTGAAGGGAAAAAAAAACCGGTGTATCTTGACAGGTGAGTGCGACAATCAATTAATCAAAAACAATTGTTCAAAATTTTAATATGAATTTTTTTGATGAAAAATGGCGGTATCGTTATATTTTATTGGAGAACAATTGCACATGTATTTGTTAACCGATGCATTATTTGGATGATACTGATCGCCAATGCAAAGAAGAAAAAAAAGAGGAATATGAGACAGTTGGTTAGTGGTGATCTGTAGAAAGAGAGAGAGCGAGAGAGAGAGAGAGTGACATAGGGCGAGGGGTGTGTCACTACATCGTTACTTGCAGTAGCATGAATTAATATTTTTGTTTGTTGAAAAAATTGATGATTATGATGTAAAAGGTTTTGTGATTGGATATTGAAAATTGTGTGAATAATTACGTGTGCGTTGGAGAGTATTGGAAACATTTTGGGTTTTGTGTGTTTATCTGAACGAATGGCACCAGGATAAGGATTTTTTTTTTTTTTTTTTTT